>APFE031154313.1:0-48047 GCA_000404065.3 Pinus taeda
CTTATTCATCATCCTGTCACTGTACAATAAAATATATGCATCTACAATTCAGTCATGATGAGCTGCCATCAACCCGAAAAAAACCTCCTATCCTAAGATGATGCATTATGAGACTTAGTTGGAACCACGTAGAAGGGTGAAAAGGGGGAATGAGTGAATATGCATTGTGTAGTTCTAGAAGGTAAGGATGAGGTTGGGTTGAGGGATAGGTATGTGCATTTTTGGCAGCGAGTGGGTATGATGGAGGGATGCTCACTTCATAATAATTATGCATAGTTCTGAGAGGCAAGAGAGATTGGTCCATTATGGTATTGCACAGTTTAGAGGCTCAGGGAGAGATTTTATGGATTGTGCTTGCGGAATGTGCATTTAAGGCCAGGCTATCTGAGAGGATTGCACAATTATGGAGGTGAAGGTTGGGTCTTGGGCTTAGGAATTGTGTAATGCAACAGTCTTGGGAGGTAGGAACTACACATTGTCTAGAATTAGAGGTCAAGTTCAGAACTATGGGACCGGAATTGCACAATGTGTAATCAAGGTAGGTCAGGTGAGTTAAAGTTTTTGGGTTCATAATCCTCTTCTAAAATGGTTAAGTGTTAGACCAGTGAGGTTGATGTGTGAAGTGATCAAGCTTCAACTGTGATCTAACACATAGAATACTTGATGAATCAACAACATATATCACCTATGACCCATAAACAATACATATGCCTACGTGGGGCTACTCTATGTTTAGTTATGACAAGTGCGAAACTAGAGATACACTTTACAATGACCATGATAGCACTTTTGTGGCAATGCTCAAAACTTTTTGAATGGGTGTGAAAGGTATTTATATGGTTACAAAAACTCATTATCACAAATATGAACCCTTGAAACCACCAAAATGATGTTTTATACTTCATGTGATAACCCACATGTGAAAAGATGATATTTTTCCTAAGTAACAAATGGGACCAAAACACTCCAAAAATATAAACGAAATTAGTCTTATCATTTGCGAAAACAATGTACAAGACCAAGGAAGGCTCCAAAATTGAGCATAGGCCAAAATTTTGCAGATTGTTATAGCCGCTACAACACTTGGTGACACACTAGTAGAATTCTAGCTTCGTTGTTTTGGTTAACTCCTTGTGTAGGGCCTTGGTTCTTCAGGGAGTATTGATTCATCATGTAGATTACTTTTTCCTTTTTACTTACCTTGTGACTAGAAATGGTCCCCTCTGTACCTTAATGCTTGAACACAACATAAGATTTAGCAATATAACAATGTTTCGAGTTGGGAAGAGTTGTGTAACTCACGAGCTTAGTATTTTCAGACTATAAGTTTTTATCTCATGTGTTGCTCCACTGCCAATAGACCTAGATAGTAAACTGACATAGTCATGCAAGAAGAAAAACACTGGTCTGTTGCCAGTGATCCTATACAACACCTAGACGAAGTTTCTTTCTTCACCTCTCTACGCAAGAAGCCTTTCTCTTCATTCTCCTTTATTTTATTTTTTAAAGAGAACCATGCATCGACACTTATTTATTTTGGGGTGGAAGAGGGATCCTGACTAATTGGGAGTAAAATAGGTTGTTATTTCATAGAAGCATATAGAGACCTCTAATTTAGGTTTTCTCGTTTAGATTTGTCTCCTTCTCCTTCTCTACTAATTTGATAGGCATGGAAAACCAAAACATAATATGTATATAAGGTTTCTTCGATAGACACAAGTTCATTGTAAGACAAAAAATCTCCTTACGAATGGCTCATATTTTCCATTAGAAATTCATTGACGAAAAGACAAAACCAACACAAAGCAAACAGGTTGCAAGTTCAGCAAAATGTTGAAATGTCACAAGACTCTTTAGAATTTAGCCACACACATACTAAGAAGCCAAAATAGGTGCAACACTTATTGACATGATGAAAACGAAAGGAGAAACTAAAAAAAATAAAACAAGTCAAAAGGAAAGCCAACACACAACAAGAACATAAAAAAAGAAGTCAAGTAAAAGGAAAGTAAACCAAAGGATAATGTCGGAGGAAAGTGAGAAAATACAAGAGAGGCAAAAATGAGTGAAAGGGATGGGTGGAGGAGGAAAATTTGGAATGCAACTAATCCTACTCCTAAACTAATAGCTAGTAGGTTTGGGTTATGTGTAATGAAAGTTCTAGTGAAGCTAACATAGTTGTTCCCAACCTACATCCACAAAGATACAAACGATTAAAATGGATATAAAAAAATGTGCAATAGAAAGGATAACTTTAATAACTTGAACATAATTTTGAAGGTATTTTCTAAGGGTGGAAAGATGTATCAGAACCAATTCTTTTGATCCAATTCACATTCTTACATTTTTCACGAAAACCATAATCAGACAAACCTCAAAGAATTTTTGTGAATGCACCTTCTTTTGTGTCATGTTTGTTAGAAAGCATGAGAAAAGGCCAAACAATATTTATTTCAATGGAGCTTGCCAAGGAATATTGCTCCAACCATTCAATTATTGGGTCATAAAATTCATGATGATCCTCTTGAAAACCCTTAAAATTTTGAAAAAATGGATTTTCAATTAGAGGGATGGGATTATAATGAGATTCTTACAGGGGCGAATAAATATGATCATATTGAATAGTCATGTTGAGATCGCGAGGACTTGACATAACCATCGGTGAAGACTAACATGGCTCAACCACTTGTCAAAAATCTGAATAATAAGATGTTGAATGATGAAGATCAAAAGATTTAAAACAATTGTCATTGGATGTAATTGTGAGAAAATTATAAAACAAATGACAACCACCAAACACAGAATAATGATCAGATGAACTGATTAAAGCATCAAATCTGCAACTTGTAATTAACAAAGGTAAATCAACTAGAATAGTTTTAGAAATTCCCTGCATAGTAGAATCATCTTCCTCACATCATGGGTGTAGAAAACCATTTTAATGTGATTGGCTCCACACTATAATCGCCAAGGGAAATGAACGAGACTTCTAGTACAACAAACACATGAAACTAGTCAAAGTAAAACAAGTGAAGAAGAATTTGATTCATCAAATAATCCATTCATTTACTCATGCTCAAGAGGATTTCAAGTGTGGTGAAGAAAAGGATTGACATCAAAATATTTGGAAGAAGGATGAGTTGATTGTTTTCAAAAGAGTGTGACAAGTATGAATCCTTTAGCCAAAGATAATCTTTAGGATAATAAACTTCATAATTGGATGATTCTATGAGGGATACACATTCCAAACCCAAGTTTGATACATGAGACTTGTATGAAGTTACAACAACTTGAATTTGATCAAAAATTGGATCTTGAAAATTTGATAGATCGTATCCGCAATGGAAAATATATTTCAAGACAGAATTTACATCGAGTGAAACTGTGTGGAAAGAATACTTTTGTGAAGAAAACTAGATATGAATTAAGTTGTGTGTCTTACCATAGTTGTGAGATCCTCACATAACCACCAACAAAAGGTGAAGTGCTGTGACTCTGTGGCAAGTTCCGAAACTTTCCAAATTTGTAAAATCGTATCGTGGAGATTGAACCAGATCACGCACGGTGTGAGGGTAGCTGATGTCATTGATCTTGATGAGATCACCATTAACCAGGTGGAAACCATATTTTTCACTGATTTGATCATATTTTTCAACTTGAACAACCATATTACTCAAGTTAAAAGATTCATATGATTGCAAATCTGATGATGTATGAAATGGGAAAATTTCATGAGAAATATGGTTTAGGGAGTTGTCTTCATGCAAGAGAAAGGATAATGTGGGATGGCCCCGAGGGATTATGATATTAAGAAAAAGTTCCAAGACACATGTACACAATGAACATCACTAGCCCCAGTAGTGGAGCATTGGAGCGACTCTTTTCTCCTCAAAAGAACTAGCTTATCTCTCTAATTCCTTGCGGGATTAGACAAGATGAAAAACCCATTACTCATATAATGAGGGAGTATATATAACCCAGGGGAAATGCTTCCCTTCCTTGTGACTCTTTAAATACCCTCGTGAATGTTTGAATTCCTATCACTTTTCAGCTTACACGAATCTCCATATTACATATGTGTCCTTCAGACTTCTACTTTACAATGAATACAATATACATGGTTCATAATGATGATGTAGCATATGATAACTCATGACAAGAAATGACATGGAACTGCTGATATGAACTGCATGAATGATGTGGAAATTTCAAGCCACTGTTGCTACTATGAATAATGTCTTCTTGAGAATTATCTTTCCTTCCACATACTCATGGCTTGCTGATAGGAATCTTCAATGGTCTCAAGTCTTCAGTTCTGATCGCGAGTTGGTGTCCCTTTTCTTTGCCTTGATAAATCAGCTTGCATGCTTAGCTACATGAATGTATTTTTCACGTCCTCCTCCTTCATCACATTATTCATTCATCACACCATCGTATGATAAGACACCTATATCTACAATTCAATCATGACAAGAATACATTAGCCTGAAAAAAACTCCTAGACTAAGATGATGAATTCTAATTAATGGACTGATCTTGAACTTAGTAGAAGGGTGGAAAGAGTGGCTCAGTGACTGCACATTCCATAGTTCTAGCAACCACGAATGAGGCTTGATGCCTGAGACTATGCAATGTGCTATTTATGCTGCGTTGAGGGACATGTCTATGCAATTTTGGTAGCCAGTGGGACAGGTTGCAGGGATGGTCACTACAGGAAAATTTTGTGCCGTTCTGAGAGGAAAGGGAGGGTGGTCCACTATGGGATTGTGCATTTCAGAGGCTCCGTGAGAGAGCTCGAGATTTGGCTTCTAGTTGCGTCAGGCATAGTTAAGGTCAAGCTATCTGAGAGGATTGCACAATTTTGGAGGTGAAGGATATGTCTTGGGCTTAGGAATTACATAATGCAATAGTCCTAGGAGTCAGGAGTTATGAATTGTGCAGAATCAAAGTTCAAGGTCACGGCTAGAGGATTAGAATTGTGCAATTTGCTATCTAGGCAGGTGGGGTGATGTCAAGTTGTGGGGACAGAAATCTTATTTGGAAACGGTTAAGTGTTAGACCAGTGAGACTGATGTATGAAGTGATAAATCTTCAACTGTGATCTAACACTTAGAATACTTGATGACTCAATAACATATATCATCCATGATTCATAAACAATACATTTTCCTATGTGTGACTTCTTTATGACCAATTATGACAAGTGCAACACTATAGACACACTTTACAATGACCATGATCACACTTGTACAACAATGATCAAAACATTGCGAATGGGTGTGATAGGTTTTTATGTGGTTAGGAGAACTCATTAACATAAATATGGACCCTTGAAATCGCCAGAATGATCTTTTACACTTGATGTGACAACCCACATGTGAAAAGTTGACATTTATCTTAAGTAAAAAACGAGGCCAAAACGACAAAAAAAAGATAAATGAAATAAATCTTAGAGTTTTCAACAATAATGTGCAATATCGAGCAAGGCTCTAAAATGTAGCATAGGCCAAAATTTTGTAGGGTGTTGTAGCCGCTACAACACTAGGCTATAAAGAATGTTGATTAATCTATGAGGTTGAAGAATGAACTCTAAAGTACAAGGATGAAAAACAACAACAATGTGGCTTCTTAATTCATAAGTATTTCACAAAGAAGAGATTAGATTCAAGAAATTGGAGGATCTATCCTTGAACAAGAACTAGTGATTACAACATTCAATGATCTTCCTAGCTTGTCGGATGCATTTACAACAGATATAAAAGGTTGGAAGGAATCTACTACATTTGAAAAACCATGGACATTAGATGTTCAACAAGAAGAGTTATTAATGATGAGATATTCGCAATATGAGGAAGATCAATCCTTTGCTTCTCATTTCAATAAGAAAGGAAAGAAGAAATTTGGATCTCCATACAAATATTCAGGAAAGGGATCTTCTTCCACCAAGAAGAAGAAATAATTGTGAAAGATATAATGCCATGGTTGTTAAGAATATGGATATTTCATGCAAGATTTCCATAATATTACTAACAAGAAAAGAAAATGGAAAGAACATGCTTCCACAATAGACATTGATGAAGATGAAAAATAAATAAATTAGAAAGGTTAAAATGAGTTCTTCTATTATTCCTCTTTGACAATTTCCCTTACAAACAATGATGACATGTGGTTGGTAGATAGCGGAGTGTCAATGTGCATGACCAAAGAGCATGGTATCTTTAAAACATGACATAATATAATTTTTCTCAAAGGGTTGAATAGAGAGACAAATCGAATGGTAAACACCATGGATAAGGTAGATACATACACTAGATAACACTTCATGTGACCAATATCGAGGTAACAGTCATTTGCAATTGAAATTGCTTAAACCTGCGACAATCTGCCATGGTGGAAAACCATGTAATATTATATTGAGAACCAAAAATCATGTGTATATGTATGAAGGATGTAGTTCCTAATTGGGAATATTAATATAAACCTTGTGTGAGTGTTCATATCATGATACAAGGTCAAGTAGACAATAATATATATACATATAATGGTTCATTTGATCTTGTAGTGTTTTATATACATGATAAAGTTAAGAAAAAATGAAAATAAGAATAAAATAATTATGGAAATGACAAAACTCAAGGAAGAAAAAAAATGGTGCATTTGAGCAAGTAAATTAATTCATTTTACTACCTTAAAGAGTGGATATGTTATAAAAAATTGGATCCCTCTATGTTGTTGCTCGATCCATGGTTAAGATGTATCTATACTAGTACTTAATCCAATAATAATTAAATGTCTCAATGATAGTAAATGAATTTTATTATATACACCAAAACATATATTGAATCTTAACTAAGGAAAAACACAAGTACTCACAATTTCTCTAGTCAACCCTTTTATTCCTTGAAATTTTATCTTATATGAATGGTTCTATTTTGGTTGATTTTCTACAACTAAAACTATTCAATATTAATATTTCAATTGATAATTAAATGCTCATTATATACAAAAATAATTAGAGAATGCACATTTGTTTGGTAACTAACTCGATGATTTATCATTACACTCTAACTTCTCACATCACTATATAGAAAATATTATTAAAATAATTTACTTTTTTTAAATACCTAACGTTTTTATATTTGATGCAAGAGCATTCAACTTAACAATATCATTGTCTCTTAGTAGACATAGGGGGTCTTGTGTTTTAAGGAATTTGGTTTCCTAAGTGTTGAATTAATGTAATTATTTAGGTTTTTGAGAGATTTTAATGAGAATAGGATTTAATTAAGAATGGTGAGACACATTTGTAAATGTTCTCGAATGTAGGAGAACAAGAGAGATTTAGGATAGTTGAGAGATTGAGAGATTTGAGAATTAATTGTAAAACTTATATTAGGAGTTAGTTCATGATCTTGTGGATTAGGGAGAATCCTTAGAGATAAGGAAGAGATTTTAGGATTTTGTTGAGGAGTTTTTCGATCTAAACCAGGAACTGGTTGTAGAATCCTTTTGTATAAATGTAAGCCTAAAAGGCAATGTCAGAGGTTAGATAATTAGTTGGTTCGATAATTAAGCTAGTTAGAGTGTGGTTGTAAGCGTATAGGCAGATTCTGAAAGAGAGGCCACTAACATTAGAAGATCAAGCCAAAGAGAGAGAGACTCTTATGTAAATACTTATTTATTAATACAAACAACTCAATTCTAAGTTTTCGTGTGTGTGTGGAGTAATTCAATTATAATTTGTGTGTGAACTTGAGTATTCTACATAATAGAGGTTATAGGAGAGAGTGGTGCAGTAGAAGAGCGGAAGGATGAGAAACCCTGAAGGAACCCAAAACAACATAAGAATATTAAAGAAATGGTGAAAAACCCAAGTAAAGAGATAGATGAAGAGGTGAAGAATCGATGCACAGGAGTCGTTGGATCTAACAGATCAACGGACAAGATTAAGTCGCATAGAATGAAACAATTGGAATCACATCCCAACATATCATAGAAGTGAATAAACCTCAACCTCAAGCGATTTACGAATTGGGAAGAGTGATGTAATTATTCAGCGTTGGATCATGTGCCTTGATCAATGGTAGAGGATCATTGTTAAATCCTGCATCGCAATATTCCAATGGTGAACAAATTAACCTTGGGCCATAAGAAAGTGCCATGTGCAATGTGCGATGTCCGATGCGATCAACAATTAGATCGTATCGCAATATTCCATAATAAATTTACCGTGTCCCTTATCAATTGTGATTTTTTATTGCGATGTGCGATGAGAGTGAACTCGAGAAGGTAATGGATGTGGTTTATGTTATTTGAAGTCTGGTTGTAGTTCATCACATATCAAACGCGAAAGGAGTCTTAGGAGGACTCTTTGAAATCCCATGATTGTGATAAAGGGAGAATTGGTAAATGTGAAAAGCTTGAAGAAATACGAAAAGGTATGGTTTATGTGTGTTTTGGAATATTTCTATTACGTAAACATTATAATAGAAATAAAGCGTTGATAGGATGCTTATGGGTAAGTTCGTGAATAACCATAGTTATAAATATGGGTTTGGATATATGTGCGGGCATAAGGATTAATAAAGGTTCATGATGGAGTATAAAGTCTCGATGAATGGATTGATAAAGGGTTAAACTATGGTTGATTATAAATCATTTCCACAAAGATTTAATAAAGGGGGCCTTAAACCATTCTTTAAAGAAGGTTTGACTCAGTAGAGGGTCTGAAATTCCTGGGGCAAAATAGATATATGCATATTGTGGGTATACGCAGGTTGTCCTCCGTCAAAGTGGTATCAAAGCTGAATTGCGGCTGAAACATTTGATATTAAAGAACAAAGAAATTTTGTGTGAAAAATTCTTTGAAGATAATTTAGAACATATTTATGTGTTAAGATGTGTATGCAGGTGAGAGGAGATCACATTCTAATATGACAAATAATAAGCACATAGAGATAATGTTTAGCATAACTTGCAGATGCAAGAAACAAAGGACAATCCATTCAAAGTGAAGGTGAATGGTAGAGCAAGATCATGCAAAGATCTTAAATGTGGAATGATATGTTTTGTTTCAATTTGATTTGAAGATTGGAGAGTGTGTGGTCTTTATATTGATGCATAGATAACAACATAAGAAGGTGAGAAGATTGTAGAAACCTAGAGCAAGGAGTGCTCAATTGGTTCCAAAAGAAATAACTAGAGAAATTCTAACAGACTGAGCTCATAGGAAAGAATCTTAGTGAGGCATATGTAGCAAGAAGGAGACTTGTTACTACGTAAGTATTGTTGCAACTCACAAAGGCAATTCCACAACAGATGTGGGTAGAATTGGTAAGTAATGAAGGAAGCTCGTAAGAGTTTCCAAGTGAAAAAAGTGGTGGTCAGAATCAATTATTTCATGGTGATTGAAATAGAAAGTGCAGATGAGTTGAAACCTGGAAGGAGCAGAGAGAAGTGCTCAAAACGAGGTTCCAGAAATAGAGAACCAAGGGCTTTCCAAAAGACCAAGTACAGAGGAAAACTTGGTGAGATAAGTGGCAGCAAGGAAGTCTTATTGTTGTAGAGGCTTTAATGCAACTCATAGTGAGTGAGTGAGTGAGGAAATCATAGAGATGGAGGAGAAAATTATTAGTGATAGTCATAGAAAAGGCTATGAGGAAGAAGACCACAGCAGAAGAAAGATGAAGAAGAAGGATGCCAAGGTAAATGGCAAGAGAATGAGCCAAGAGGAATTTGACAAGGAAATTTTTGAGATGAAAGAACAACTCAATGTATTAAGGATGATACTAGAGGAAAGCCAAAGACAAGGTTGGGTCTTAAAGAAGAAGCTAGTAACGTGGCATAGGTTATAGACAAAGCTACAACATAGGCATGTAAGGTGGCTGGTGGGAAAAATCAGAGAAGCTAAGTTGGAAATGGAAGTGTCTATTTGTGAACGAGAGCAAGGTGAAGTTTTGGGTGAAGAAGAAGGAATTATTGATGATTTTCTGAACTGTTGGACAAATGCAAACCAACAAGAGAATGTAAAATCTTATGTTGTTGAATTTAATAATTTTGATGTGATTATAGGATATGCAGAGGATGAGAAATATTTTGAAGTTGTCAAAAGTATGGAAGAGTATTTTTCAAAAGATAGAAACTCTGAAGTAAAAAGTGATGGAGAATGTCTCGTGAATGAAGAAAGTAATGAATTATTGTAGCAGAAAGAACCTAGTAATATATTGATGTTTGAAGCTGCACCATGATGGGAAAAATTTCTTGTGAAAGTAGATGAAATTCAGTCTGAAGAACTTAAATGTGAAGCAACAGTTGAGACTGTTGAGCCATCTAATTTTCAAATTGATAATTTGTGTATAAGTGTAGGAATCATAAGTAATGATGAAGTACTTTTGAAGTGTCACAAAGAAATTGAGTTGCTGGAGTATTTGCTGGGAAATTCATAGTGTGACAGTGTGATTGTAGAGGAAGGAGTTCACTATAGTGGAAAAGATCATAAAGGCATCATTAGTGCA
Organism: Pinus taeda; assembly: GCA_000404065.3. Taxonomy (NCBI): domain Eukaryota; kingdom Viridiplantae; phylum Streptophyta; class Pinopsida; order Pinales; family Pinaceae; genus Pinus; species Pinus taeda. The sequence goes on from APFE031154313.1 coordinate 10,515, forward strand.
GATGATGTGGAGAGAATACTAACTAATAGTCTTGAGAGTGTATTAGATAATTATTTATGGAAGTCTTTAAAGAAGTTGAATCATCATAGTGATGTGCTGATAGAAGAGGAGAAATTAGAGAAGCGTAATAAAGTGTTTCCAAAGGAAGGAGAGGTACTGAGGCCTTATGTTTTTTATTTTAATAAATTATTTATGAGTGTAGATTTAGTTGCAGATGCTGGAGGAAATTTGGCACAAATGAGTAGCCAAATAAAAATGAAAGAAGAAGATTTCTTGGAATTGTTAAATCCATGGAACAGAGATGTTCAATTGTTGGAGAGAATGTTGGACAGTCAGGATTCAATACAAAGAGAGATAATCATGAAAGAGGGTAAGGATGAAAGGGAGGCGGGACAAGTAAAAATAAGCGAAGAATAAGTAAGTGCGGGAGAAAGAGTAAGTGATATAATTCAATGACTTCAAGGAGAAAAACAAAAGTTTGAAGAGTTAGTGAATAGCAGCAACAACCTGAAGCAAAGAGAAAGAGGTAGAAGTAAGTGGCAGAGTATGGATCAGCCAGAGTTCGACAACTTCAAGGAGAAAAACAACAGTTTGAAGAGTTAGTGGACATCAAAAACAACCTGAAGCAAAGAGAAAGAGGTATAAGTAAGTGGTAAAGTATGGACCAGTCCAAGGATGTGTTGGAAATAGAGATTGAAGAATTATGGCAGTTGATGATGAAACAGTCTGTATGGAGGAGACTGATAGTAGCAGGAAGGATGATGAGTCAGAACTTGAACCTCATTGACAAGGAGAGGAAGATGAAACAAAAGGTAGCAGACATACAATAACAACAAAAGTGAAAGGCATTTGGGCAGTTACAAACTAAAGTTTGTGACCCTGGAGGTTTTCTATCAACATATGAACATACATGGTGAGGAGATCATGAATATTTTATACTTTGGGAGTCTGATGCATGAGCATTTAGCTCAACAATATCATTTTATCCTAGTAGACATAGGGGGCCTTGTGTTTTAAGGAAGGTGGTTTCCTAAGTGTTGAAGTAATGCAATTATTTATGTTTTTGAGGGATTTTAATGAGAATAGGATTTAATTAAGAATTATGCGACATATTTGTAAATGTTCTCAAATGTAGGAGAACATGAGATATTTAGGATTGTTGAGAGATTGAGAGATTTGAGAATTAATTGTAAAACTTATATTAGTAGTTAGTTCATGATTTTGTGGATTAGACAGGATCCTTAGAGATAAGGAAGAGATTTTAGGATTTTGTTGAGAAGTTTATGGATCTAAACCAGGAATTGGTTGTAGAATCCTTTTGTATAAATGTAAACCTGAAAGGAAAATTCAGAGGTTAGATAATTAGCTGGTTTGATAATTAAGCTAGTTAAAGTGTGACTGTAAGCCTACAGGAAGATTGTGAAACAGAGGACACTGACATTAGAAGAGCAGTCTAAAGAGAGGGAGACTCTTATGTAAATACTTGTTTATTAGTACAAACAACTCAATTCTGAGTTTGCATGTGTGTGTGGAGTAATTCAATTATAATATGTGTGTGAACTTGAGTATTTTGCGTAATAGAGGTTGCAGGTGGATATAGGGTAGAATATAGAGGAAAAGAATGAAATGGAGGATCATAATGAATTGCTTGAGTCCATTTTGAGGATCACAGTCAAGATTCGGGAGCGATTGTGCTAAGAACATGCGGAGTTAAGCTCAGGAGAGAGTGGAAAAACATAATAGCGGAAGGATGAGAAACCCTGAAGAAACCCAAAAACACATAAGAATGTTGAAGAAATGGCAAAAACCCCAAGTAAAGAGACGGATGAAGAGGTGAAGAATCGATGCACAAGAGTCGTTGGATCTAACAGATCAACAAACAATATTAAGTCGCATAGAATGAAACAATTGGAATCACATCACAACATATCATAGGAGTGAATAAACCTCGGCCTCAATAAATTTGCGATTTACGAAGAGTGATGTAATTGTTGACCGTTGGATCATGTGCTTTGACCAATAGTAGAGGATCATTGTTAAATCATGCATCGCAGTATTCCAATGGTGAATGAATTAAGCCATAAGAAAGTGCGATGTCTAATGTGATCGATGATTAGATCACATCAAAATATTCCATACTATATGTACCGTGGCCCTTATCAATTGCGATTTTCAATTGCAATGTGCAATGAGAGAAAACTTGAGAAGGTAATGGATGCGATTTATGTTATTTGAAGTTCAGTTGTAGCTCACCGCATATCGGACGCGAAAGGAGTCTTATAAGGAGTCTTTGAAATCCTGCGATTGTGATAAAGGGAGCATTGCTAAATGTGCAAAGCTTGAAGAAATACGAAAAGGTATGGTTTACGTGTGTTATGGAATATTTCTATCATTTAAACATTATGCTAGAAATAAAGTGCCGATAGGAGGTTTATGGGTAAGTCCGTGAATGTTGTAACAGGTGAAAACACACCACAGACTTCAGGAGTCTGTGGTGTGTTTTCACCTGTTACAACATTCTGGCTCTTGTACTCATGTGACATAGGGTTGATTCTCCACGACTGTCACTTTAACATCCTGCAAGGTGCAAATGCACTACACCCAATCACAATACACGAGTAAGACAAGGTTTGAACCTGTGACTTGCACAATGACACGAATGCCTTATAGTACCGTTGGCTAACAAGCCGCGCACCCTTGGGGGTTTTTATTTTCCGTTAATCTTAAAATTGATAATATAATTAAATAAATCCAAATTATATAAAAAATAATAAGAAACTAATTAAAAAAATACAAATTATATTTATTTTGATAGATTTACTTATTTCGGAATATGATTCTCATAATTTAAACTTAATTGTAAACTAATACAACCACATTAAAAATATTAATGTAGTCCATATAGTCATAGGCTTCATAAAAATAACCAAAAAAAACTTTTGTAGCACGAAGTATGCCTTAGTAATGTACACATTTACCTAATTAGCCATGTATAAAATGTTATGGGTTAACTTTAACTTAAGATAAAAAAGAATTATAAATGAATGTTATAAATAATAATGATGAACTTATCATGGAGGAAATTATTAGAATTGGAATAATCTCAAATCCCTAGGAAATTGGTCGGTGGGGAACCACTTGTCAAGAATATAATATTTTAAATTTATTAAAAGTAATACGCCATTTTGTTAAATAAAATTTTATTATATATAAGTGAATGTTATAAATAATAACGAGGAACTTATCATGGAGAAACTTATTAGAATTGGAATAATCTCAAATCCCTAGGAAATTGGTGAGCTGGGAGCCACTTGACAAGAATCTAGTTTTTTGAATTTATTAAAAGTCAATGCAACCTAACAAACTCTTTAAGACGCTATATAGTTGTTGATAATCATTAAGACTAAACATACATTTAGAATATTCCCTCATCCATGTGAAGTTGAAATAAGAAGCCTTGGACAATTATTATCATGTGTATGATAAAAATTTAACTCAATTGAATATCCACTAAATATTTTTAATAGCTCCTAGCACATGAGGTTGAGATTTGTACAAAAATGGTTATTTCCTTTTTTATGTTAAATTTCATTAAGAAAATTGCGATGTTTGCAAATATCGTTGAATCTTTCTTAGTTATTGTTTTTTTACTATCATTTTCTTGTTACATGTTTATTGCTTGAAATAGTTTACATACTCGCCATGATAAACAATTTCGATTTATTTCAAGCATAGTTATACAGTGTTATTTTTCAATTTAATTAAATGATGAACCACATTGGTTGGTTCGAAACGCGTCGACCAAAGTCCTTCTTATGTGATTTACGTTGAAGCTCTCTTTACAACAGAATATCATGTCTATAATTGCGAGCGCTTAATTTATATACTTGTTTTTTTCTTTATCCACTATTTCATACAACTTCATTTCACAATCTCTGCTATTTTGCTTATTAATCTCTATGAGCATTTAGCCCACACTTATTTTATCCACTATTTCGCTTATTAATTTCTATGAGTATTTAGCGAGCACTTAATTTATATAACTAATTTATCCTTTATTCACTATTTTATACCATTTTTATTTCACAATTTAGGAAAATGTTCAAAAATAAGTAAATTTAAAACGTGAAATATCTTTGTGGCTTATGTGTATCAAAATTTGAAGGTCAAAGAACTCACTAAGTACGAATAAGCTAGAAAATCACTCAATTTTATATCTAATTTTTTCAAAAATAACTTGCTCTCATTCCTTAGCTCAAAATTATGTTCAAATTTAAAAATTGTTCACAAAATTTAAAAATGGTTCTCTAGCCCTCTACAACTACTTATTCTCTTAAAAATGGTTCTCTAGCCCTCCAAAAGTTAAAAAGAATTAAAAAAAAAAAAAAAAAATTATATCGGTTTAACTTGTAATTTTCTTTATTCAATAAAATAATATTTTTTCCCTTTTTAATTTTTTTTAATCAAAACTTAAATTACCGTCTCTCAAAGTTATCCCTCATTTCTGTAGTTAAAAATCAACCCATATCCTCCTTTAACATGTGTAAAAACTATGGTAATAAACACAAAAGTAAGTTATTCTAATTCAAAATCCTGACTCAATGATATGTGACAAGTTGACACGTCAATGATATGTGACAAGTTGACACGTCACTTCACAAAACGAGCAGACAGTTACCCGTTACCCATCACCATCGTAAGTAACATTTAAATCTGTTCAAATAATGAAATTATTTTCAAAAAAATGTATATCCTTATTCTGAAAACGAATCTGCCAACTCAGCTTCAGTTTCGTAGAAAAAGCGCCCACTCCCTCTTGTGTTTTCGGAAAAGGCATCACTCTCTCTCCACCTTGCCACCTTGCAAGTTGCAGCGATCATTCCCTCAAGAATTAATAATCTACGAGATTCCCTCAAGCAGCAATTATCTCTGTTCGTTTAAAAGCTAGCGAACAGTTATCAGTAACCATAATCTTGAGAAAATAATAATGTAATGATTAAATCTTGTCAGACGCATGACACAGAGATGATATTATTATCAAAACTTAAATTACCGTCTCTCACGGTTATTCCTCATTTCTGTACTTACCGTCTCTCACGGTTATCCCTCATTTCTGTAATTAAAAATCAACCCATGTCGTCGATTAACGTGTAAAAAAAATTGTAATAAAGACAGAAGTAAGTTATTCTAATTCAAAATCCTGACTCATCATACAATGTTGAGATAATGATATGTGATCAGGTGACACAAAACGAGCAGACCGTTACCGGTTACCCCTCACCATCTCACCATCGTAAGTAACATTTAAATCTGGTCAAATGATGACATTATTTTCAAAAAATATATAGCCTTATTCTAAAAACGAATCTACCAACTCAGCTTCAGTTTCATAAAAAAGAGCCCACTCCCTCTTGTGTTTTCCGAAAAGGCAGCCACTCTCCATCTTGCAAGTTGCAACGGTCATTCCCTCGACAATTAATTATGTACGAGATTTAAAAGTGCAAGAGATAGTCCATGCTTTTCGGGATGAAAAACAGCTACTCCCTCCGTCCCACCCACTTACAACAATCATTCCCTCAATAAGCAATTATCTTCCTCGCCGCCATGTAACAGTCATTTATTTAAAAAACAATTATCTCTGTTCGTTTAAAAAAGCTAGCTAACAGTTTATCCCTCATCATCATCTTGAAAGTAATGATTAAATCTTGTCAGAGGCATGACACAGAGATGATATTATTAAGAAACGACGGCATTATTCTGAAAACGTAGATGTCCTGCTTCAATTTCGATTAAAAAGCAGCGGCTCCAACGTAGATGTCCTGCTTCAATTTCGATTAAAAAGCAGCGGCTCCCTCCACGTTTATTCAGAGAAAGAAGCCACTCTCCATCGTGACACAGTCTGACACTATATATATATATATATATTGTTTTATGGGTACTTACCTTGTTGTTTCTAATTTAGGGTTTTTATATTTTGTTTGAGTCATTTTTAATCTACTTAATCTATTAAGCCTTTTCAAATGGTTAACTTTATATCTAACCTAAATGCTAATGACAATAGTATTCATAACATAAAGTATATCTATTTTAAATTTTAATAATTTAATAATATTTTTTTATTTCTTTGTAATCAAGAATGTATGTTTTAAAGCAGTAATTGTTTGGGTTGTAGCGAACTTTTTTCTTGAATCTAATTTATTTTATTATGATTAGCATTAGTCTTTAAATTCATTCTATTAAATTTCAAAGAATTGAAATTTATTATTCATTTTATTTTTATATGGTTTATTTAGATTTTTTTTTAAAATATACTATGAAAAACATATAAAAAGGCCTCATGCGATGAAATTTATTTTTTTGTTAATAATATGAAATTTTAGATTTTTATTTTTTATTTTTTAATGATATTAAATTTTAGACTTGGTTACATAAGAACACTTATAGTTATTATGCCATAGGCCTCATTTATATTGGAATTGGGCTTTAGGAATTTTTATTTTTAAATAAATGAGTGGATTATATTTGATATTAGGAGAATATTCTTTGTTTATTTGGATAATATAAAAGGTATTTGAAAGGGTTTTTAGTTTCAAATAAAAAATAACAAATTTAATTTAAAAATCACTTATTTCACCACATGTTAAACACATTAGAATCAAATAATTTTCTTTCCATACCATCATGTGATTGAAGCACTTGCAATGCAAATGCTACCACAATGTATGTTTTTTTAGACTAACAATCTTTAGAAATGCCTCCTTAGTTAGGAGAATAGGTCTAAAGGCCTAAGAAGAGACAAATCATTTGTAATTTCCTATGTGACGTCATGTGAGAATTTAAATGGCTACTAATAGCCAGGGTGGAGTGATTGCATTCCTTCAAGGTTGGGAATAATCTCTATACATGAGAAATTTTCCTTGACTTCCTTGTAATAGTCATTATCAACCCTCAAGACCCCTCTACCAAGTTCTGTGCCATGGAGAAATTTTAGGATTGACAACCCTTTAGGATGGAAAGAAATTTTGGGATGGATTCCATTACAGAAACATTGTAAAAAAAAAATTGGATAGGAGGGCCTCATCCTAATCTCTTGGTCATATGGATAACATAAGGGACACGACTAAGAGATATCTAATAGGCGATATAGAGTTGTTGTCTTTCAAGCACTATACTTTTGATTTTCAACTTCTAGAGAATTCTTCATTAGAGTCTTGTGGAAACTCCCAATGTAGATCGAATCCAAACTTCTATTGCTTAACGAGAAGTTAGGCAATTGTTGAGTGTTGGGTTGGGAGATTGGGAGGTCAATCCTAGGAATTCTCCAAGAAGCAAGAACTCAACTACTTGATTCTAACAAAATCCACATTTTCCATTAGTTAACGGTGATATAGTCGAATATTGTTAAGCAGTGGATATCATGCTCGAATCCTCAAGCCCTCATATGAGAGCTTTCTTCCAATTTTACCAAACCTGATAAGGGACCTAATGTTGTAGATGGCAATGTGGCTTTAAGGTTCCACTCACATAGATATAACATGGCACTAACATGATAATGATGTGGCACTAGTGTGGTGGTCATATGGCATCAATGTGGAGGTTTTGTGGCACCGATGTGGCATAGACTTGGAGATGACATGTTGTTGACATAGACACATTATGTTGAAAGGTGATATAGATTACCATGTGCAATCGTTCTCACATGTCAATTGGATGGCATTAGCAAGTGACATGGATACTAGATGTTGGTAGGTTAGCAACTGAGTGTTCGTCTATTGTCAGGTTTGAACCCTCATTTTGTGCTTAATCCACAATACTAATAGAAATTGAAACGCTTGTTAGATGATAGAGATAGAGTTCCACTAACTAATAATGTTTATAACATTATCATCATAAAGAGTGTTGACCATTACCTATTTTAAGAACAATACTAGCAAGGTATGTCTCCATGGCTAGGGGCCTCAAGAACTAAATATATAGATGAAAATAAACTTGATTCAAGAAGTATTAGAGTATTTCCTCCTAAGGTAGAGGAATCACAAACCATTAAACAATAATTTATGCATAAATAATGAAACAAGCATAGATATAGTTAGGACACAAACATATCACATCTAAAGGAAGATTAACACATAAAAGTTGAAACCATCAATTAACATCTTCCTCTCAATTACAACACTTCTTTGCTAGATGAATTTAGACTCTTCACATGTTCAATTGAATGAACCTCATCTTGGTTATCCTCTTTTCCTTTTTGTATAGGTCCCACATGATGTTAAGAATTAGTGGCTCATCCAATATACAAGGACTTCTTCCCACTTTTGAAATATAGAATAAGGAGCCATTATGCCCACCTTCATTCCATTGGTTACTGAGATGTCCATACCCACTTTTGTGCCAAATACATTAGGTGTTTCTATTTGGGGAGTACCTTTTAAGTTAGTGGCAAGTCCCAATTAAAACACTCAAGGTTATAAATTTTGTGTATCCATTTTGGGCAATCAAATGGAAATTCATAAAAAAATCACAATATTAACATACAATGTTGTGACACAATTCTTCATATAGTGACCCCTATAATGGTGTAAAAATCACCTCAATAAGAGCTCATGGATGAAAATTATGTCTACCACAACTAGAGCTACCTTGTTGGCCAGCATGGTACTAAGTGGATAGCAGAGGTGGACCTAGCCACATCTACACCACATAAAATCTTAGGAGAAAAATTCCATAGATGAATTTATTTTCCATGCTTTTTCCAATAAAATATTATCCTTCTTTTTTATTTTTTAAATGATTTACAGAAACATTTACATGATAAAATCATTTTACACTAAAATTATTGAATTTTATAGAGTATATAAAAATTTTATAGTTTTAGATAAACATGGCCTAAGAATTTATGGAGCTAGTAGGATTTGCCAAGATTTCTACACTTGAAGATAAATTTCCATGCTTAAAATTTTCCCTAATGTAGACATTTAAGAAGATTCTAGATGGCGTAAAACCTAGTGCTAACTAAGGGTGGAGGGATGATAAAGCCTTAAATGTAGATGGCCAGTTGAAAGAGAGGAGATTCAATTCTTTTAGCTTTGAACTTGTTTCATGTTTGTTCAAGGCATATATGAGTGAGATGATAGGCAACAATAGATGAGGAATCTAATTTTGTAGGAGCCACTTGGGCCATCATGTCAAAGAAAACTTGGTAATAGGTGCCTCTTACTTTGTGTTTGTGTTTTCATTACTTAAAAGAACAAAGAAGAACAATGGACTGGAGCAATGGGCTTACCTTCTAGCTATTTTTCCTCATATTTTATGTTCGCTAAGATGCATGTCATGTTCATCTTTGTGGGTGATTTGTTGGTTTACATATTCTTGGATTTTCCTATTTCAGTTATTCTCATAAATTTTAGTAATAAAATAATCCTAACAAATACATATCACACATAAACCTTAATTTCTATGATCTTACTATATTAATATGTCTGTATAAACCATAATCAATATAATCTTGGACTTATTATTTTAATTTATTTTATATTAAATTTAATGCACATGTAAAAAAAATTATAATATTTAAATGAATAATAGCATGTATAATCTAAAAAATATATATTTTATTCACACTCAAATGATAAAATTTTAATATTATTAAATCTAATATTTTCAGTACACTATCATGTTTTTCTTTTGTAGGTAAGCACCTATCATAAGGAGTGCCTTAAAAGTGCACCAATTCACCATCAATCCAAAAACTCATAGGCAATACGCTATCATGTTATTTTACATTTCATTACTTTTATTTTTCAATCCTATTAGAACATGCCATACTCTCCATTATTTTTTAATATAAATATTATAATGGTTTAATAAATCTTTTATATATGAAATCTTTTATGTTTTGTTCGTTGACTTTGTAATAACTACATGCCATATCGAAATCACCATCCTTGTCTTTGATGTTGATGACAATGTAAGTAGATAAAATGTAATTATGAAAACAATAATAGAAAGTGATCTGTTAAATTCTTTTGAACAGTTAAGTTAATCCAAATGGTTAGAAACCAAACAACTAAAAATGAATTGGCACCATCCCTCCAAACAGCTAGAAAGCACGTGGCACCATCCCTCGCAAATTAACCGTTCATTTAAAAAGCTATGAGCGAGAGTTATATAATGACGTTTTTGATAATGAGGTTCACAAGTTGATTTCCTTCTCCTCTCCAAAACAGTTTTCTAATTTTCTGCATTGATGATCAAATTGTTCCCTGCGTTCATACAGTTGATTTGTTTGCGCCTTTGTAAGGTTAATTGTAGATGAAGAGAATGGAGTTCAGCGATAATTAATTTGCAGGTTCCATTGAAACCATAAATCCTAATGGTTGACATTAAGGAAGGTACCCAATTGAAACCAATGCAGAAATGGGAAAGTGTCTACCAGATTAAGACCTGCATGTAGTTCCAGCAATTTGGTGATGCTCTCTTGCAACACCTGAGAAACATGGGAACATGGATCTGACATGTTTGTACCAAATCTCATGTTTCCCAACAAATTAAGTGTTCCCAATATTTAGAGACTTCCCCTTTACCGGGCGTTGAGAGATCTGATGAATAGTTTGGTGTACTTGTTTTCTTTTGAGATGTTGCAGAGCTTCTATCTTCTTGATAGAGAAGAGTTCAATAGTGGATATACATCTTAGCATAGGCCAGTGAGGTCCAATTTGGGAGTGAGGATTATGCTAAAGGGTTGTTTGTCAACGTCACAGTATGCAAGGAGGTTGTCATGGGTTTTTTGAACTTTCTTTGCCATGGCTGGAGAGGAGGCCACCCTGTGGTTCTCATTCCAAAGGAGAGGCCCGTATTCGGTAGCAAGGACGAAGATGATTCGTTGGGCTTATGATCAAGGTGGTACATATTTCCCACTATGGAATAGATCAAGAGCACCTGAACATATTTCCACTCAACCACCCAGAAATAACAGGAGACTGACTAAAGCTTCTTTAGCCCAACTGCAGGTAGGTTTCTTTCATAATTTTTTTGGAGTCCACCTTGAATGATAATAATTTGGATCCAACTCAATTTAGATATTTCTTTGTTCTCGATCTATCAATCTCTCCTTTGATGTTTCCTTTTTCCAATACCTTGAGGAATTTGATTCCATCTATATATCTAAGGTGAATATTGGTTAATTTTTAATTTCTTTTTAAATCAAAATATTTAGAATATTTAAAATTTAATAAATATTAAACATTGTTTATAAAGTTTCACAAATGAATCTATGAAATCATTAGGGATCTTGGTGGATAAAAAAAAATTGAATGATCGCACTATAGAAAATAGGGAAATAGGGAAATTCGAGAATTCTATTCTTACATAGAATGATTAGATTTTATTTATTAATTTTTTTCCAGTCCTCTAATAACTAAAATGTCAAGAGTAGCATAGAGAAGACATAAAGTGACCAACCAACACAAGAGGAACTCACAAGTGCAGATCACCAAGAGCTACCTCAATCAAAACACCACAATATTCACATTAATATTCAATATTAAATAGATACAATTTGTTAGAGACAACAAATCATATCCAGGAGAATAGGAACTCAATGACTATAGAAAGGAAAATCACAACTACGTAACTATAATAGCCTATTCTCCATTAATTCTAACGCTCCCCCTTAATGGAGAAAGGGTTCTTAAACACACCTAATATGTCCCTAAACAATTCAAACTTCAGCCTTCCTAGAGGCTTAGTAAATATATCAGCCATATTATCACAAGTATTACAGTATTCAACAAAAATATCTTTAGACTGCAACTTTTCCCTAACAAAATGAAATTGAGTGTTTATGTGCCTAGTGTTTTTATGAAACACAGGATTGTAAGCCAATTTGATGGAACTTTAATTATCACAATTGATAACTGTAGCTTCTGTCTATTCTTCCCCTGTATCTTAGAGAAGTTTGTGCAACCAAACTGCCTCACATGTTGCTGCACACATAGCTTGATATTCTGCTTCTACTGATGATAACGCTACAATATGCTTCTTCTTTCTGCACTCAGAGATGACCCCATATCCAATCGAAAGGCATAACTTGTAATTGATCTTCAATCATCTAAATTTCTCGCCTAATCAGAGTCTCTATAACATTTCAAGTTAACATCAAATGAGTCGGAAAACAAAATACCGAAGTCTGAAGTCCCTTGCAGATACCTCAGTACTCCTTTCACTACAAGCCAATGGTTCTCATGAGTTTGAGTCATGAACTGACTTAAAACACTCACTGCATAAGCTAGATCTAGTCTCGTTGTAGTCAAATAGACAAGACTACTAACCAATTGTCTTTACAATGTTGCATCTACACATTTCAGGCCATCATTCACTTGAAGTTTTTTGTTTTGCTATAAAGGGACAAATGCAGCATTGCACTCATCCATTTTAAATTTAGTGAATAAGCTCTTAGCATACTTACCCTGGGACAAGAAAGTTTGGCTTGAATCTCTCCAAACTTCTAGACCCAAACAATAATGCATTTCTCCAAGGTCCTTCATCTCAAATTTCTGTGATAATTGCTGCTTGATTTCTTCAATGAGATTGTCTTCACTCCTTGTCATGATTAGATCATCTACATATAAAGAAATTAACACTATCTACCCCTCATTATTAAACCAAATATACATATTAGGATCATTTTTTCTCTTTTTATAACCATGCATGAGGAAAAATGAATCAATTTTGTTGTACCAGGATTTAGGAGCCTATTTTAAACCATATAAATATTTATTTATTCTACAGACTAAATGCTCTTCTCCCTTCTTAACAAACCCCTCGAGCTGCACTAATTATACTTCTTCTTTTAAATCAACATTTAAGAGAGCAGATTTAACATCTAATTGATGTATTTTCATATGATTCTTAGTGGTTAAAGCAGTAATCAATCTAATAGCATTTAATTTTGCAATAGGGGAAAATGTTTCCTCAAATTCAATACATTCTTTCTGGGAATACCCCTTTGCAACAAACCTTGCTTTATACTTATCAATAGACCCATCTGCTTTAAATTTCAACTTAAATAACCACCTGCAACCTATGGGTTGTTTACCATCAGGAAAATTTACTAGATCCCAAGTATTATTTTTAATAATATATTGATATTCCTCTTTCATTGCTTCCTTCCATTCAAAACTCTTACTAGCTTCATGAAAATTAGAAGGTTTTGCAATGTTTAACATACCAGTCATGAGCGCACAATCCCTATACCGAGTTGGTAACTGTTTCGGCCTACTAGATCTCCTAAGTGGTGGGGTGTCGACTATTATGCTATGTTCTTCTCTTTGTGGACTGAACTAAATTTCCTCTTCTTTAGCTTGTTGTTGTTGATGTCATTATTGTTGTTGTTGCTATTGCTATTGGTTGATCCTTGTTTTAACATCCTCATCTGAAAGTACTAGTACATGCCATTCTTCATTATCTTGAATAGGATTTCCATCATCAACCTATTCATAGAATACTACGTCTCTACTAACAAACACCTTGTGAGTAGAAGGATCAAACAATTTGTAAGCCTTATACTCACTGCAGTATCCAATGAAGGTACATTTAATTGTCTTTGAATCTAACTTCTTCCTGTTTTCTTTGGGAACATGCACAAAAGCTTTACAACCAAGTACTCTAATATGACTTATTGCAGGCTTGAATCCAAACAATGCTTCAAAAGGAGTTTTATAATCAAGACTTCTAGCGGGACTCCTATTCTTCAAATACATTGTAGTATTGATAGCTTCTGCCCAAAAAACATTAGTTAGATTCTTACCTTTCAACATACTGCGAGCACACTCCACCAGTGTTTTGTTTTTCCTCTCAGCTACTCCATTCTGCTGAGGAGTGTAAGGTGTTGTAAATTCTACTGTATCCCATGCTCTTTGCAATATTTGATGAAATCCCCTTTCTTGAATTCTCTTCTTTGATCTGATCGAATAAACCTGATGAACTTTCATGTCTTCTTTTCGATCATGTTCCTGAACTGCTTGAAATACTCAAAGGCATGACTCTTGAATCTAAGAAAATACACCCATGTGAGTTTTGTACAATCATCAACAAAGATTAGAAAATAGTAGGCCCCACCTAATAATCTTGTCTGCATAGGCCCACATAAATCAATGTGTACAAATTCAAGTGTATCCCATTGTTTTCTATATTTAACAGCAGGAAATTCATCTCTATGTTGTTTACCGAATGCACATGCTTCACAATCAATATGCAACTTTTTCAAAACAGAAAGACCATTCACCATACCCTTGTTCTGCAATAGAAGAGGATCACTAAAATTGATGTGCCCAAGACGTTGATGCCACAAGTTTTCACTAGAATTATCCGATGACATCAATGCTTGCGATGGTTTACTCTTCACATCCAGTTTGTAGAGTCCTCCTATACGAACACATGTAGCAATAGGCTTCATCTTGTCCAACAAGTTTTTAATGATACAATAAGATTTAAAGAATTCTATCTTGAGATCCTGATCTGTAATCTTTCATACATAAATTAGGTTCTTCTAATATCAAGTACATAACGCACATAAGATATATTCCTCGTATTTCCATTAGGCAGAGTGACAAGGACATCTCCATGTCCCTTGATCTTGTACCCTCTATCATCTCCTAGGTATACTTTTACTCCAGTGTTGGATTCTCTAAAATTTCTGAACCATTGCTTTTTACCTGTCATATGTGAGGAGACTCCAGAATCTACGAACCAAATATCTGATTCATCCTCCTCAATGGCTAGTGCAATTTCAGCCATAAATAATCTTACATCCTAGTTCTGATCTGCATCAGTTGGATGGCCTGCATGTCTTCTCTGCTTGTACATCTCCCCATATGCCTTTTTCTTATGGAAAAATTTAGCAATATGGCCTATCTTACCACAATAAAAACATTTAGGAGCAGAATCATGTTTATGCGAGGTCGTACCTTTTGGTTTCCTTTTTCATGATACATTGCCTTTTGTGTGATCAAACATTGCTTTCCCTTTCAGCTTGAACTTGGTCATCAATGGAAGATCTAGATTTTGAGGTTTGAGAGACAACCTCCTTTCCCCTTCTTGTAGCAAAATCCCGGCAAGCTCTTCAAATCTTGGAGGCTTTTATCTTGCATTCAATCCCATTATAAACATTTGAAAATCATTCGTCATGCCATTCATGGTAATCATCACCAGATCATCATTTGCCACAGTCTGACCGATATCAGTTAGTTTATCTTTAACCTCCTTTATTTTGGATATGAATGAAGAAGCAGACTCATTCTCCTCCATCTTAGTGGAGAGAATCTTCTTCCTGAGGTACGAAGTTTGACTCATGTTCTTGATCTCATACATTTCTTTGAGAATCATCCATATATCATTCACTGTGTTGCACTCCTGAATGTGAGGGATGATGCAATCATTTACTGATAATTTGAGGAGAACCTTTGCCTTGATCTCCCTTTTCTCCCAGTCTTGAATTGTTGTATTCGATCCACCAGTTGCACTATGTTATCACTTAAAACCATAGTTCACCTATGGCCAAAGATTCATATAAAAAAAAAATTGTTTTAAGTCAATAGGTTTTTAGGTGTGTCACTTTGAAATTAGTTTTTCCAAAGGTATTGATGTGAGTCCTTGTAAAAAACCGTTAGATACCCTCTCTCATGATAGTTAAAGCATGTCTTGTCTTGATTGCATCATTCTGATTTTGCACAGTTTCGCAGCGCGATATGATTGGCTAGTTTAGCTGCGCAATCATTTTTCCACCTTTCCGCAGCATATCATTGAGCAGCCATTTCGTAGCGCGGTGTGTCATTTCATAATTGCCTGCGCTACGAAATCGGGGATTCGGGGTTTTTCTGCAGCATATTTCCTTGAAATGTCAAATCTCGGGAGGTGAGTCATTAGAACCGTTCATATGTTGTCAGTCGACGTCCTCTCCAGGTCATGATAGGATTCATTCCGCCATCAGATTTAGGATCACACACATGACAATTATTTTTAGAAATCTTATGAGGTATGGTAGTGTCATAATGTTTATTCATGATGCATTAACGTGCCTGTTCTATTATGAACGTTTGAAAAAAGCACAAGGAAGCCCGAATTCTCATTTAAAAAGAGACCACTGCAAGCGAGCCTGCATTCCAAAACCGAAGCTGTTGTGTAAATTGGATTTGCTGATTAAGTTCTCTGTGTAAGAATATTTTGAGCGAGATGGAGAAAAGAGAGCATAGATCCGGGAGATGTCTGAGAACCGAACCAGAAGGACTTGATCTCACGCTCAAAGATGAAGGTGTTGCACGAGCTTTCAAACAGGCTGGTTACTGGAGGTTCTGTGAAAAATTGAAGGGCGGACACACAGAGGTAACTAAAGCCTTTGCACTAAATTTCAGTGGTTTGAATTCTAAGGTTGCATTACTAGAGTTCCCTGTGTCTCCGCAAGCTATTTCTGCTGTCACCGGAATTCCAAGAAGTGGACAGGAATGGTTCAAGAATTATAAGTTTGACATGACTCCATGTAAGGAGTTTCTGAAGGATCAATATGCAAACGAGGACCTCACTAAGGCGGTGCCAAGGTATTATATTAAAGAGCATTATGCTCTGCTCCTCACAGCCATCCAGAAATACCTCACATGCGAGGAAAGGTACACCAAAGCTTACTCATATCACTTCAAACTCTTGCTTCATTTCACAGGGAAGACGTCAATAGACATCCCTTTTTATTTATTCAGGAGTCTTGGTAAAATGTGCGACAAAGTTCAATTTAAAAAGGATAATTATGAAACTTCACTTTTCCACCATGGTTTAATTAAGTTACTGGTGTTAGATAGCTTACAAAAAATCGGTAGGGATTGGGACTCTTTCATTTTCATGTCGGGTTTCCAAAGCAAAACAGGTCTTACCCCATTACCAGACAGGGAAAAAGAAAGAAAGATTCAAGAGCCTACATTGGCTGAGCTTAAGAAGGAGGTTAAAGACCGAAAGAAACCGAAAGATAAGCCAAGGCAATCAGAGAAGCCTGTAGTCATAAAAGAGACACCCAAACCATCCAAGGAGAAGATCAAACATCAGAAAGTTGCATCAAAGCCAAGTGGAGTTGCACAAGTAACAAGGATCAGAACTAGAAGCCAGCTAAGCAGAGAAAAAGGAAAATCAGTTGCAGTAGAAGACAGCCCTATGTCAAAGGCTAGTCTAAAGGATTTGCTGGAGGCAATTGACTTTGAACAAGCCACATCAGTACAGGTGGAGCCTATGCCAATTGATCTAACCCAGTCATCCCCTGATAGCTCCAAGAAATCAAAAGCCTCAAAAAGGCTAAGATTTGAGGAGGCTGCAAAAGAATTCATGGTCAAGCCTCGAAGGCCAATCACTAGGAGACAAACCCAAGCAGCAGAACAAGTCCAAAAAGATGAGGTAACTGCCAAGGTAACTACAACAAAAGAAACCAGACCATTGCCTAAGGCAGAGAAGGCAGATAAAGCAGAGGAAACCAAAAGAATAATTTATACCAGAGGACAGGCCAAACAAAGAGGAAAGCAGATAGCTCAGGCAGAAAAAACAAAGGAGAGCAAAAAGAAAGATATGAAGGAAAAAGCTCCTATTGTCAAGAAAGATAAAACCTCATCTACAAAGGAGAAATGGGAAGCAGCTGATAAAGAAATGGATGATTTAGAAAAGATAGTATCAGAGATTGCAGCCATGGAGAATGAACTTGCAAAGCTAAAAGCTCAGTTAGGCAAGTTAGCTGCTAAATAATTTGAAAATGTTTAAGGTCAAATGTTGCTCCAGGTTTTGTTTATTTTTCTTAAGTTAATTAATTTTTTAGGCATGTATAAAAGGAAGGCAAATTAGTAATTTTGGAACCAAGGGTGAAGCTGTAACAGTCACAAAGTAATTGAAGAAATTCATTGAAGACTGTGATTTTGCAAAGAACAGCAGTTTCGTAGTGCGCTACGAAACTGCTGTAGGTGACTGTTTTTAAAAGAAAATTCAAAAGTGATGTTGAGATCATCAAATTTTGTGAAGAAAGGCTTTGAGGATAGGAAGGAAATCATAAATGGTTGCTAAAGCCCTTCAAACAATGACAGATGTAAACCTTGTAGCATAAAGGTTAAACTTTTTTGTCTTTACTAAAGTTTTCATAAAGTATCTTTATGACCGAAAAATTAGGGTTTCTGGTAGGATTACCAGAATTTTGAGTTGAACACCTGGTAGTGTCCACAAGGCGTCCAGATTATCAGCCATATGGTGTTATTGCATGGTCATTAAAGTCATTGTACAGCTTCAAACACGTTTTGTTGGAAAATAAACATGGATTAAAGCAGGGACCGTGAAAACAGAGGATATATCTTCATCACAGGTTGAGTCAGCAACACAGTTGGAATCCAAGGCAACCAGTTCAGCGAATGCTCCTCAAATATACTTCAGCCACTACAGGAAAGGCACAGGTGTCAAATATCAGGAGAGAATCATGCACACGAGGAGATGGAAGAAGAGTTTGATCAGGAATAGGACTCTATCTATTAAAAGCACAACACCTCTGTATTTAATAAGTTAGTTTAAATATGGATAAGGTAGTTAATGATAGATTTTCGAGCTCCCCTCATGCTGGAGGAGGAGACTCAAGATAGTTTAGTTTTGTTTGCTATATATAGGAAAAACTCTGATGTAAAAAGGGTTGGAGATTTTTATCAAAAAGACAGAGTTTTCATATTGGTTTATGTAAGGTTTTTTTTCACAATAATAGAAAGCATATTATTTCTTCCCAAGATTCATCTTGTGTCTCAAATGTTCAGAATGTATGTGGCTTGGTTTTATTCATCTTGTTTTACAGTTCACTAAACATGCAATCACTCTGAATTCATCATTGATGCTCAGACTTCCTGTGTATGTTTTGTTGAGTTGAAGTCCTTCTTGGTAGATGTTTTGAACAGTGAGACATTATATGCCTTGGTTTCTATGATTCAGTAGCTGCTTGTTTACTGTAGGAATGCATGACTCCATGAGCCCAATGGGAGAAGCCTAATCTTGTTTGTTCCAACCAACCTGAATTTCATACACAAATTAAAGAGTTAGCCATCTTTCTTGTCCTTTAAAGTATATCAAAAATCTGTGAGAGAGCCCTCTCTGACTAAGGAGGCTAAACCTTAGTCTAAAGCCTGGTTTGAAACAGTTGCATGAGATCATATTAAGTAGCAGCCCTTAGTGCATGATTTTATGACAACAGGTTCAACCGAATTCGATAATGCCTACACCTCATAAAGATTGCTCGTAAATGGACAAGGTGATCAGCTCGATGTAATGAATGAGCGGGAAAGTCATCGAGATAGGGTTGCACAATGTGTTTAATATCATGAAAAGAATAAGACATGGCATGTGAAAGGTTGCGTCGGCGTTCTTAAGCCCAAAAGGTAATTTGCAATAAGAAAATGTCCCCCACGGACAAATGAATGCCGTTTTTGGTTGATCAGCAGGCAGAATATTGATTTGATTGTATCCGAAAAAGCCATCCATAAAGGAGAAAATTTCACTGCCGGCACAATAATCAATGATTTGATCGATATAGGGAGTAGGGTAATTGTCCTTTGGACATGCTCGATTAATTTCCCTATAGTCGATACATATTCTTATTGTCCCTTGCTTTTTGTTCACAGGAACAATATTCGATACCCAATCCGTTAACGAGATCGGATAAATGAAACCTGCTTTCAATAATTTTTCAACTTATGCTTTAATTGCAGTAGCTTTTCGTGGGTGAATCTGACGCAAACGTTGCCGAATGGGTTTAGCGTCTGGGTAAGTCTTAATCTCATGAACAACAATTGTTGGGTCAGTTCCTGGCATTTCCTCATATGACCAGGCAAACACATCGCGGAATTCTTGAAATAGGGCCTTATATGTTTGAATTTCATCTTCCATACAAGAGGCACCTATGTGAACATTTTCAACAATTCCAAGCTTAACTGAAATGTCAAGGGGAATTGTTTGAGAAATATTTCCCAAGTTTAACTCAGAATCAGGATGTTTCATTGGAATCTGAGCGTCCCTAACATATTCAGTCATAAATATTGATGAAAAATCATTTTCAAAACGATTGCTCTCGGGTAAACACGAAGATCTGTGATGAAGATCTTCCCATGGTAACTCATCGACGCATAGGATTTCACGAATTTGCTCATCTGATTGAACAAGTTCGGGAAACATTATTAAATCTGAGTTTGATGTCGAAAGTGAATCCTCATGGACCATGTTCATTAAGTTGATTTGGGTTGATGTTGGGTTGGAAAACGACTGCACGGTCTGATATGCAAGTTCATACAGACTCAAAGGCATAAGAGCACCAAATGAGTTTATCTCAGATTCAGAAGGTATGATCCAAGGATCATCATTAACAATGGTTCCTGATGAAATCATATGAATGGTTGTAGTAGAAGACGATGCGTTGATAGGAGGGAAAGGAAAAGTGCCCAATAAATCAGAATCTTTAACTAACCCTACACCAACATCCTTATAAGGGATCGTCGCTTTACCAACATGCTGAATGCTGTCAGCAGAGGCTGGGTCAGATGAAAAGTATGACAACTGGTCTATAGTTACGATCTTTCCATTATGAGGGAATTTTATAAGCCGAAAGACCGATGAGACAACAGCTGTCATAGCTTAAGACCAACTACGACCCAAAAGAAGGTTTTAATCTAGAGGGGCATCAACCACCTCCACATCTAGATTAACGGTTTTACCTTCAACCCCTATAGGTAGATCCTGTAAAATGCCGAAAGGATGAAACCAAGTGATCTCCAACACTGTATCAACATAATGCACATGGAAGCTCCCTCGTCAATCACAGTCCTATGAACAGGTCTGTTTTTTACTATCACTGGAATCTGGACAGCCATTTGATGAGGTAAATGCGGTGCACTATTTTCTAGATCGAAGATTATAAGGTTCGGATCCTGAACGTCAATAGCTCCTATAGCCGAAAAAAGTAATTTGCACTATGTTGGACATGATTGCAGCACTTCCAAAGCCGACATTGCTGAGGGTGAAACAACTAAATCCTCAACAATGTTATAGTTCTGAGCTGCTCTCGCATGTGGATTGAAAGAAGACTTTCGAAGTATACCCTTGGCGGGTGGTTTGATTACTAAGTCTGGATTAGGTTTTTGGATCTGTAGTGGATCAGAACTAGGAGCTGAGGTTGATGGATTCGAATGAGAAGATTCTGCTTCTTTACCATCAACAGGACTTTTACTGCCATAATCTTGCGATCGAGTCGCAATCCTAACATGGGACATCATCAATATGGGTTCTTCATTGGCACTGGAGGATGAACCTATCATCTTACTGCCTTGAGCTGGAAAAGGATCCTTCAAGACAGCAGGAGTTTGGGAAACTTTGACAATTTTCGCAACTTCTGCACAATGAGGGCAGTCTCTCGTGTAAAGGTTTTCATCGCAGATGAGACACACATAACGAGGTTTGCGTTTTTCATCAGTGGGTTCCGCTTTTTCGAGTTTCTCTTTTGAATTTTTATCTGTTTTATTCTTCTTCTTCCCTTTCTTCTTACCACCGATTTTTGATTTAGCTGTAGATGACTCTACAACGTGAATATCAGTGGAAAGTTCTGCGGAAGACTCTCCTATCGGGGAATCTGGCAAGGTTATGATAGGAGAATAATTCTTGGAAGACTTATTCTTACTTTTGGTATTTACCTTACCAATCATACCATCAATAGCATGAGACCCTGAAGGAGCAGTAGCGATTTGATTTTTTTTGGGTAGGTCAGGGATCTTTTCCTGTACGTACTTGACTGAGTATAGACTAAGTCAAGGTACTGTGCTTGAGCAATGACTTGCTCTTCAGTAACTACTCCATATTTAGCTACATCCTTAGTGATCTTGGGCAGTAAAGATTTTACAAACAATTTAGCTAAGATCTGATCTGGGATATAAACTTTCACTAAACGCCGTCGACGTCTCCATTCATGGATATGATTTGAAATGTAAGTGGACATTGACTGCTTTAACAAAGTTAATAGTTCCGTGCCATTGATGTATCTGACTGGAAACTGAAAATGAGTTAAAAACAACGTAGCTAACTGACTAAAGTTATAAAAAGTGGCTCACGGTAACTCGATGTACCATTTGGCCACAAGACCAATTAGAGTGCGCTGGAAAAGACGTAAACGAATTGAATCATCTGAAATGGAATTAGATGCACACCAGAGGTGATAAGTCATCACATGGTTCGACGGGTCCTCTCCGTGCTTACCTTCGAATTTAGGAATATCACTGGGCAACTTATGCAACGTTGGCAGCCAATACTGAAGATAGTTAATTGGATTGTTCGTAAGGCGCGTCAAGTCAGGCAAGTCCAAAGTTGCTTTAAACGGTAACTTACGATTAGGGTCCCTAAAACTCGGGATCTGCAGACCAGCCCCAGGAGGAGGATATCCAGGATAACTAGGAATGGGAATCGCATTTGGGATATTTTGACCTCCTGGAAAACCAGGATTAACCGGACCATACTGGGGTTGCTGAGGTTGTTGATATGTATACCCAGGGTACGGTTGGTGCTGATAGGCTGGTTGCTGTGCAGCAGGACTGTATTGGTACTGTCCTTGGTACTGAGGTTGATTAAAATGAGGTTGAGTAGTGACAACCGTACTTCCTATAGGCATCTGAACCAAAGTTTGGACTGTGGGTCTAGACTTAGGTAAATATGTCTAAGGAGTAGATACAGGGACAGTAGAAACCGGAGCTATCGATACTCCAGAAGAAGGTGGGGAAGATGGAGTAGATGTTGTAGTAGTTGCAGCAGACGTTTGAGGCGGAGTACGAGGCGTATTAGGCCTAGACTGAGAAACTACAGAAGGTGCAGAAGTTTGAACAGTAGACTGGACAGGTTGCTGAGATGGACCAGAAACCAAGGGTTGTTCAGGTTGAGATGATGACTGCACATTCGGTTGCAAGACCTGCTAGGATTGAGATGGATCCGACACTAAATTTGTTCCGGGGTATGGACCCATAACAGGTTGAGGATCTTGAGGACCATAACCGGGTTGAGGGTAGGGTTGATAATATGATTGACCAAAAGGTGGTTGGTAACCTTGAGATGGGTACTGACCTTGGGGTTGATAACCCTGAGGCACGTATTGATACTGGGGTTGACCTTGAGGTACATATTGATATTGAGGTTGACCTTGGGGTACATATTGAGTCTGGGGTTGACCTTGAGGAACGTACTGTCCCGTAGGTATGTACTATCCTTGAGGTTGTCCCCCATGCGCAAACTAAGTACCTTGAGGTTGCCCACCAGGCATATACTGGATACCCTGAGGTTGCCCCCCAGGCACATACCGGGTACCTTGAGGTTGCTCCCCAGGCGGTAACTGGCCACCTTGAGGTTGAGAACCTGACATCATTATAATATCTTCTACACTCAACGGTTTAGTACCACTATTTCCAGTTAACAACTTTTGTTCGATAGGTTGAGGAGATGCTCCCGAAAAAGTACCAGAAATGGACTGATATCCAGCGGGAACAGAAGGACCGCTGTACAAAAATGCTTCCGGAGATTGAGAAAACATGGATGACGGGCTAGACATATTCAATACAGGATAGTAATCTCTAGGTGCTGGGTGATAAAAAATACAAGGTGGTGAAAACTTAGTCCCAGATTTTCCAAAAGATTAGTTTGTGAACGGTACCAAGCACTGCTCCTAGGTGGACTATAAAAGATTGATTCATGCTCCCTAAGGTCTAAGATAAGTCGATCTTCTGGAAAAGGAAAGCTTTCTTCGATGTCTGAAATAGCAAGCTCTTCAATAGCTATAAGTCCAGAAGGAAGATCTTGGGTAATTACAGTTTCTACCCTAGGAAAACTAGGACCACTAGAAGTTGGAGAAACAAACTCTGATATAGGAGTAGCAGCAACTTCAGATCCAGGTTCAAATACTTCAGGTTCTTCACCTATATCACTAGTATATGCAATACTACCAGTAACTTCTGAAATTACTAACGATTGAGAATTAGAATGTACTATCAAGGAAGATTCGTCTTCTTCAGGTGACCCACTTCTACCATCACTAGGAGTTACGAGGACTTTCAAGCCTTCAAGCTAGCTTGGCACGTCCTCATGAGCTTGGCCCTGAAGTCTACGGGATGTCCTTAGTAACTCAGCCACGTTTACAAACTCAGGGGATTGGCCCCGAAGTCTAGGGAATGCCTTGGTAATTCAGCCACAGTTAAAGACTTTTAACTACTTCACATGCAAACATAGTAAAATCTCAATGAAAACCACCTAAAGCCTCTAAGAACCAAACAAATTGAATCACACGCCTAAAGAATCTAGGAGATCAATCACACACAAACAATATCTTTCCGAACCGAAAACACTAGTTGGTGATGAAATCCAACGTCACAGAGTTCGATACAGAAATAGTGGTTGGAACAGTTACCTCGGCAAACTGCTTGATGAATAGACTGGCACAAGTTTCTCCACTTAACTGTCTCGAGTGAAGAGAAACCCCAGAAAATTCAAGTGAGTCTAGCCGATGTCTGCTCCAGGTATAGTGGGATCTTCCCGCCACCCTCACCTTAGGAAGAATCCTATAGAATATGGTCACTATGGTTACCAACAGAAACAAATATACCTGGGGGAACAGTCTACGATCCGATATGCACGCAAGGGAAGAGTAGCAAGCTCAATCCCCTTGAAGGCTCCTCAACATAATCCGAGGTTTACCAACAAGTGACCCCAGGATCCTCGACAATGGTTAATTCGAGGTTTACCATTTCTAATACGTGAATATATGGTGTCGTTCCCAATGAGGAAGGAATGAATCCCACACTGGTTCGGACACGATCTCGTGCTTCTCCTTTAAGAGGAGCTTTCCCAGAGCATAGATGCAACAATTGGATTTCTCTCCTACCGTAAGATACAACTACTTTTTTTTTTTACTATCTTGGAGAGTTAATTACTCCCTACTCCAAGACACTAGCCTAAGCTAGGTTGGTGTATTAGAGCCCCAGAAACAAAAAAATTGCTAGATTGATTTTACTTTAAGCGTTATTTTTATTGGTTTTTGATTAAGTCAAGAGGTGATGGAGATGAAACTCGTGGTGTAAAGACTCGACTCAAAATCATTACAAAAATGCACTTAAGATGATTAAGCAATCTTTTCTCTTCAATGAACTTCTAGATAGGAAAGAGTTGGAGAATGAAAATACTTGTAAACACAAATCTTTCTTAACAAACAAATCAAAAGAAGAGTATTTGTTCCATTGCACTCAAAACGAGACAACTAGTTATTTTGCACAAAAAATTCCCTTTTCCTTCAAATGTTTAAATGCTACGAAAACAAATCTTTTTCAAAAGAGATTTTTATATTTTATAAAACATTTAAAACTGTAACTAAAGAAAATCTTGAGAAAACTATGAATAAAGCAAACTTAAGATCTACAAACTATGAAAACCTATTTGAAGTAAAAGCTCACAAGATGTCTTTTCGAGGATGTTTTACTTGGCTATAAGCAAACCAAGGACCAATTTTTCTAGAATCACAAATAAGTCAATAAAAACCAATTTTGTTTTCTTTTTGAAAATGAAAATCCAAACTTTCAATCACAAGCTTTTCGAAGTTTTGTAAAGAGAAAACTCAAAACGGATTCCTCAGCAAGGGGAGATTTCATAAATGGTCAGACTCATAAGAAGGCCGGTAGACACTAAGGTGATCTGAAGTCCCTATAGCTTCTAAGCTCAGAGCCACTACACAACCAAATCAAAAAACAAACCCAACAAGCAAAATTCCTAGGAATTTCACCTAAAACCCTAACAGTAATGAAATTAAACCAAGGAAAGATTTTCACAAGTCACATGCAGGTCTGGGCAAAGGATAACAACTGATAAACCAAAATAAAACTAATTTAAAGAGAAAAATTCAAAATTTTTAAAATTTTAGCAGGGTACATAGGTTCAGAGTTTACACAAGTGCGTGCACGCTCTCTGTGCAAAGTAAAAGTGCGTATAGGTACGCACTGTGATACAAGCACAAACTGAGGACTTCTCCTAAAGTAATGAAAAGCAAAAGAAAACCTAGATCCACTAAATCCACCCAATTCCACACACAACAAGCCAAAAACAGAAACAAAAAGGCAAGTTTCTCAGGTCAAAGAAAAAACAGGGAAAGCAATCAAGTCCCCAGCAGAGTCGCCATTTTTTCACGCGAAATGAGTCGATCTTGCAGACAAGATAGACCTTCCTAGAATCTAAAGAAGAACTAATGACAAGCAAACCAACCAGACACTATCTTTCTCTAAATATGCTTTTATAAATAATGGCAAACAAGTGTGTTTAGGGACTACCTTATGTCCAACGCAAGTTTGGGGATGCCCTCGCTCCTTTGATCCAAATGACTTCCTTTGTCGCGAACGTGCAAACAAAAACAAGGCAAACAAATTAAATAGCACCTGAAAAACCAATATCATAAAACATATTTAACATGAAAGTCAAGGAGTCCATGAACAAATAACATGAGATACTTGTTGAGAAAAATGAGTCTGATTGTATTAATTCAAAAGAAGAAGAACTTTACAACCTTTTCCTTGACGCTGTACAAGCTCCTCCCAGGGTCCAACAAGAAGTCTCCTCTACTTTGACAAGTTTCACTCACTCCCCAATGAAGCCAAAAAGTTATGTGATCTCTCCTCTTAAGCTCAACTAGGAAGTCTTGATTTCACGAGCATATTCCCTAAAACATGTTCAGCTTCTAACCTCTCTAGCAACTAACCCAATGCCTCAATTTATAGTGCAATGGAGGGAAGTTACTAGGTCCTACTTCAAAGGGATAGAATCCTCCTTCAAAGGTATAGTTCCTCCTACCAAGGGATTAGCTCCTTCTCTTTTGGGATGCATGAACCACCTTGGAGCGAAAAATCCACGTCAAAATTCCTTCTAGAATCATCTAGAATTAACCCAAAGTGAATTTGTTAAGATAAAAATTGCGCCTTTTGAATTTCACAGGGGTACGCACCCTCCCCTTTACAGACAGAGCGTATAAGTATGCAGGTAATATGAAAAAAGGGTGCGGGCCCGCAGGCAAAAGTGAGAGAAAGTGCGGAACCAGAGTTACATTGTTTTTTGATGTCTTTCTCTCATTTCCAAAGCTTATTTTGAAGAGCTGAGGTGTGAGACTTGCTTAGGGGGACAGTATAAGTGATGATAGACCCATACTGACTGCAAATAATCAAGGTGACGATATTTTTGTGTAACACTACTGCCAACTGTTAAGACGGACAATTGACTTATACATGGGGAGGAAGTTGAAGCACAACTTCCGCATGATTGTCTCGAGAGACAATATCTCATCAAGTATCACTTTCCTCAACTCTCCTATGGCGTATGCTGTAAATTTCTCTTATCCCTACTTAGTCGCTTGTATCTCCTTAGCCATGGGCTCGTTCTTAGCTATCAAGAATCTAACACACGATCTCCTAGCTTCGGCAAATGCCTTGGTAGAATCATCCAATGTAGCTAGATATCTAGGCACATTGGACATGGTCACTCATTCTTCAAACTGTGCAGGAGATACATGAACATCCTGGGTGGGCACTTTGTGGGACTGCAAAACACTGTGTTGTGATGCATCGAAGGATATGTTGTACACATCTGCTTATGGATTCTCCTGAAAGATTTCAGTGTCTCCTTGATCGCTTGGGACTTTCTCTGCTCCTAGATCTAGTGAAGTCGGTGGAGTGACCTCATGGTTCTGAGCCATGATGTCAATGTCCTAATCTAATTATGGCTAAACCACATTCACGTCAATTTGTTCCAACATCCGTTCAATCTCCTTAGCAAAGTGAGGCTCCTACAATTGCTCAACCCGTCTGCTATGTGCAAGCCACTCTAATGAATCAATAACCTGTATGAGTGCAGTTTCATCAATGTGTACATGTTGTGCCTCTTGTTGTTCCTGTTCCTACTACACTTCCTTCTCTCTTCTGTGTGACTCTTGTTCTTCCCTGAGTTGTTGACTCAACTCCTCCAACTCCTTTTATACTTCCTCCAACTTCTACTTCTCCCTTTGTCTTTACGTAATCCTTCTGTCGCGATGTCGCCTCTTTGCCTCAATCTCCAAAGCTGCTCTTAACAGAAGTGGATATGCTTTGAACTTGTAGCATTTCTCTCCCTCTGCGTTGTCACCAACCTTCATCTTGCCTTTGTCAAGTGCAGGTCTACTACCCTCTTTTGTTGCTGATGTTGCTAGCTTATGCACTACTAACCACTCTACAACCATTCTGACCGGTTCATTGAGCCTTCAGAATTTATAGCAGTATCTCCATGGATCTTCTTGAGGCCAATGATACGCCTCGTGGATCCAAGCATGATACACTCTCACAAAGTGGTCTTCTACTAAGTGATGCGGTTACATGGATTGAAACTTCTAGTGCCAAAGGTGAAGCTCTTGACTTCCTCCATCTCGACCTCAACCATCATGATTGAGATTTTGGATTTCATACAACTCGATTGACAAAGGAAGAGCAGGCCAAGGTCCCTTCTTCCTCCTATGTAGTCTTGCTGACAAACTTGTCGATATGTGGTATCCAACCCCTTGCGTGACAAGCTTATCCATGGAAAACTTCAATAAAACCTGCAGATCCTTCTCCGCTCTCTACATCTGGATGAAGGTGCTTAGGGGTGAGCCATACCAATCTCCTATGTCAACCACTGCCTCCATCATTGCCTGTGACATGGAAGGTAGATCCTGGTCAAAGATCATCTTGTACACTCGGGTGATGAAGTGGGCTGATAGTTATATTATAACTCCATGGAACTTTCATTCGGAGAAGAAACTGTAATAATTGTGTGCAAAGGTTTCTGAAGTTGTCCATGCCCAACCCAAGCTTGGGAATAGCCGACGGGCATAGATTGCATCAAGTATGTAGGCAGACATGAGAATATTTGCTTACTAACCCTTGGGAGGATGTCGGGATTTTGTTACTTGTCCCTTCACTTGGAAAGCCAACATATCAAACCAGTTGAAAGGCCTTCCTTCATTCTCCAACTGATCCAATACAATCACCCAACTCTCTAGGAATGTTTATGTACTCTCTTGGATGTATAAGTGGCATGCAAAGATGACTAAGAGTTGATAAGCCTTTCGTAGTATCCTTGTCTTGTAAATCTGGTTGGGTGTTGTTCTAAACTTAGATGGCTCTTATACCCAACCCTTCAAAGTGTCTCTTTACTTCTCATTTTTGTTGGCCCTGGTGACGGGGGCATCCAGTGTGACTACCGACTGTGGAAAATGATACATCTCCTGAAAGTACTTTTCCCTAAAGGTAGAAAGTTCTGTTCCATTGACATTACTGAACACCATTGTCTCTGGATTAGTATGTGAGATAATCTAATGGACCATGTCTGCACATGGAAATGCGGGATACCTACATGCAATCCATTACAAGCCAGGCTTATGTATGTTGACGTAACTATGCGGTCCTCCAGATTCTCTTAAAATGTGCCTGAGAAGATGTCATAAATGTGCTACCATTTCATCATGATCTCCTTGTCTATGAACAACTTAGTGTCTTCATAGATGGGCAACCTCATAGACAGTTGTTTGAATACATCTTGAGTTTCACTCTTAATGGTGTCCTTTGACCCTGCTGTCTTGGAAGCCATTGTACTTGTACTATTAAGATATTGATGAACACCTGAGATACCTGGAGACAGAGAAACACTCATAGAAAGCACAATGGTAGTTGAAAACCAAAAGAAACTTGAGCACTGACATGCAAAACACTTGGGTGACACATTGGAATATTTCACAGTTTTCAGTGGGAGGCTGGGAGACTGACTACCAGAAATGTGCAGAACACATTCCAGATTGTTAGTGAGATGAATGATTTTTGAAAATACGCAGAGCACAACCGAGATTGGCCTACTGAGGACTAAAACTGTGCAATGCGCAATTTCAGTTAGCATGACTACAACCTGGTAAAACTACATTATGCGATTGAGGGCGCTAACATGGCATTGCCTCTCAGAATTACGCAGAGCAAGCCTGGGAGGCTAGTGTGAGGTAAGCTCTGCGTAATTTTTGGGAGCATGGAAAGGCCTTCCATCCCAGAAATGCGTAGTGTAAGTAGGGCAGGAGAAGGTCCAAGCCAAGGCAGCTTAGACCCGCCGACAGGCGATTGAAAATAGTAAGGACTGACTACATGTGCGAAACTGGGTGAAAACATGAGTGAATGAACATGCATGCAGTAAGTGAATGTAGGATTCAATAAATGAGAAAACAAGTCATTGTGTGAAGCGAGTCACTACAACAATGGTCTTTAGTGTAGAAACAATGTCATGCATGTGAGATCAAGGAGATGCAATGGAAAACTTGAAACAATGTTTCTAAAATCCAACATGCATTAAAAATGATCGAAAAGAAGCAAAAGACATCAAAAGAAGACTTCCCTTGAAAACGTTGACATGAGTGTGTGGAAGATTTGTAGAGGCGATGGGGAATTCTAGAGATATAAGATCAAAGTGAAGAATGAGCTCTGAAGCATAAAATAAATATTTTTGACAAGATCAAGGTTTATGACACGAATTCCACAAATCTAGGAAAAAACGACACTTGGCGGGAGGTTTCTGAAATGACTTTTTGATGTATCCCCAACTTCCAAAAATGGATCCCTAAAATCTAGGGATCTTTTTTCTTTTTTCCTTTTCGAGAAAAAGAAGCCCATGCATGTAAAGCAAGATTGCTCAGTCCTGGAGGGAATTGGTCAAGTTGGGAGCACATGTAATGGACTTCAAGCCTTTGGATGACTTTTGCGCAGTTTGTGGGTTGAGTGGATTTGGCTCCCCCTCAAGCTCTACGTAGTTTTTGGACTGAAGCCAAGGCTATCAGCCAGATTTGTGGAAATTTCGAGAGCAAGCCCAGTGATGGGCTGGTCTGCGTAATTTTTAGGGGGAAGGCAGTCAACTTGCTCTATGCATTTCTAGAGAGGTACAGGCTGCCTTGATGCTTTGTGTAATTTTGGATAGCAAGGCTGGTTACCCTCTAGTTCTGCGAAATTCTGCAAGTGAGCACAAGATCCAGTTGATGACCAAGTCACGGCATGTTAGCTTGTGGGTGGAAGGAAAACAAGTTAGCTAACACAAGCTGATAAGCCAAGAAACTAAATTGAAAGTATATGTACCTGGGTAGTGCAAGACATTCTGCTAAGGATGGTTGTTTGGGAGTCTCTAAAACGAAGCTAAGGAAAAATTTTGGAGGATGGTTGCAGATGCTACAACAATATCCTAGACACCACATTTGGAATTATAAAAAGCGCCAGATGGTTTTCCCATAGATGTGTATTTTATGAAACTATGTTATATAAAATTTGAATATGATGCGAATACTTTTTTTGTGCTATATATTCCATAATAACATTTTTGTTTTTAAATATATACTATTTATCATTAGGGAACCTCAATTAGTGATCAAAGTAATGTGATTCCTCAAAAACTTAAAAGATCGAAGGTTCAACTCCCCTAGTTGTTACTTAGTTCATGGAGAGGAGGATAGGCCTTAGACCCCATTGGATAATATATATATATATATATATATACTATATATATAATATATATATATATATATATATATATAATTATCGAATGGGGTCTAAGGCCTATCCTCCTTATTAAGTTTATCAATAAAAATATAGTTGTAATATAATTGTTAATGTTTTCAATGGTTATACATTGTAAAAATTTAGCTTGTAAGATCTAACATTTTGGACTTTGAAATACAAGTGTATTGATGTATATTTTTCAACGCTCCTCTACCTACAGTTAGAGAAAATGTAAACACGACATAGCTTTTGTAAGATAAAACTAAATTAGAATTATTGTACACAAAAAACATCTTTCTACGTATTATCATTACAATGTCATATAATTTTGAAAATAAATTAACTATCCTAATTAATCAATCTATGTATTTGAGAGAATATGTCAAGCACACCTAAAACTTCAATATAACTACAACTTAATTGCAATGAACAATATATTTATCCATAAGGAACATTACACATTAAGAACAACACAAATAAGAAATATTTTCTACATATTATCATTACAATATCATATATTTCTTAAGATAGATTAATTATCCTAACTAATCTGAAAATATATTAACCACACTTAAACCTTGGAGCTAACTACAACTTAATTGCAATGAACAATATATTTATTGATTAAGAATATTACACATTAAGCACAAGACAAATAGAAATTAAAATTTCGAACTATTGTCTCATTGAATCTTCCTCTATATCTCTAACCATTTTGGAATCTTGTAAATTGGACTCCATGAAGCTGTCTCTAACCTTCCTAATTACCATAAATGTGTAGCATTGAATTCCTAGTTCAATCTAGAAGTCAAACCTCCTTAAACCAATTATTAGATTACACCAAATCACATAACCTTTAGAATATCGTGAAAGAAATTGCTAAACAACACCAAATCACATCACGTCACTAATATACCACTCTCATGATGGATAATTCCCTAAATCCACAATTCTAATGATGGATTATTCCCTACATCCACAATTCCTTAACCACCATCCATATGAGCTCTTCAAACCATTAAATTAATTCGTTGTTCATAATGAATAAACTACTAGTCATTCTATTCAGACAATTCCATATAAATAAATAGATACATGATCCTATCAGTTGTATTGGCCATTCATATAAAAATAAACATTCCAAATATTAAATGTATCCAAGGTCAATCTTACGATATATCATTTATTTTATAAACAACAGTGAAAAATCATATTTTCGTAATAACTAACATAACTACACCACACCACGAGTGATAAAATTTGAAGGGCTACCCTTAATTTCATTTAGAAGGGCATATATTCATTTGACCCTTCAAGGATGAAAAACTATAAAAAAATTCACTTCTACTAAAAAAGAATATATTAATTAAACCCCACAACAAAAATTCCATAATGAAATAGTGTCATCCTAAATGTTTAAAATGTTTTAAATTTAAAGAGTAGCTTTAATAAAACACTATAAAATATCAATATAACTAGTAAATAAACAAACAAAAAAATATCAAATTCCATTAAAAAATATAAACATATGTTTCTTCAATCTCAATTTCCATTAAAAAAAGATAAACATATGTTTCTTCTATTCATTCAACGATCTTCAAAAGTATTTGAACTTACATAATTGAAAATATAAATATATTTTCCCAATAGAAATGGATTTCTAGTTTTCATTTATTTCCATACATCATAAGTAGCATTCCAATCTACCTCATTTAGAGCATGATGTGCACTTAGAAATATAAACATTAACATATCTAGTGTCTCCAATGAAGGTCTTTATCTATCATCATTTTTTATCCTATTTAATTTTCAGAAGCCTCTTTCACCCATTGATGTGGTTGTTGGGATAACAATAATAGCTTGCCATAATTGCATAAATGATGGAAAGTCTTCAAACCATTCATGTTCATCTCCACATAGGTCTCATTCCATAGATATAATTTTTAGGGTATGATTTACAAATAGCACAAATAAATTCATTCATTTCACCGAAACATCTAGTAGTATCCATAATAGATGATTCCCCAACCCTAATTTTTTTCACATAAACATTTCAACTATCTTTTTGTTGGACAATCTATATCATTCACTTCTTCATAATAATGTTGAAAAGTGAAAAAATTAGCCACATTAAATACATGTAAATATATGAATATCCTATCTAAAGATTTAATCACCTTCACAATAAAACATTTTCCCAAAAGAATACAATCATATAGTAGCCCCAAATATTTTCATCTTTGGAAAAAATTTGAACTTCAATGGATGTAAATGTACCATACCTATGCTATTTGAAAATTCAAGGGTTCCTCTTTATGCTTTAACTAAAAAAGTAGACATATGCACTTCATCTACACCAAAAATACTTTCCAAAAATAGTTTACGAAGCATGGTATAGAAACATCTAAAGTAATTGCAATATATGTAATATCAACATGATCCTCTTCGAACTTTTGATTCAACTTATTTAATTCAATGAGGATGTCTACATGTATATGGATGAAAATTTGCACTTAAAATATTGTTGCCAACTCATACATTATTTTCTCGCCTAGCTCCCAATCCTATCAAATAATGCACGAGTTTAACAAGTCTTTCCATGAACTTTCCTCTTAAGATCCGCCTAATTTGATGAATTTGTAAGACCACTAACTTAGTGATTTGAAATGCATAATTTAACTCTCTCAATTTTCCATGTCCTTTAGTTGATTTTCCAAGCCATGAATAAAGTTTGTTTCAAATTTGTTAATATATTGCAACTCTCGAAAATTAGATGAAGCCACATTGCTTTTTAATGATTCCTTGTGAGCTATGCAATGGATAACTAATAAATCAGGAGCATACGAAGCTTAGGAGATAAAACT
Organism: Pinus taeda; assembly: GCA_000404065.3. NCBI lineage: Eukaryota > Viridiplantae > Streptophyta > Pinopsida > Pinales > Pinaceae > Pinus > Pinus taeda. Next base: position 45,013 of record APFE031154313.1, read on the forward strand.
TCATGAGTACCCCTCATGGAAGATGCACCATCTGAACCAAGACCAACAAACTTCATCAAATATAAATCCATTTATGCTAAAAGAGTTCTCACTAGATCATACATACATTGAGCTATTCCATCCTTTATTTGAAGTAAACATATAAACTTTGTCAAACATTGACCTCTTCCTCCATCCCTCAAATATATAAACAATCAATTGGTGTTCTATAATTTGATCACTTCTTTCATCAACTCAGATTGAGTAAAATGACCTATGTAAAATCTTCTCTTTTAGATTGTTCCAATACACCTCTTTAGCAACTTGAAGAAAATATTTTCTTGGTGTGGTATTTGTGTATGCAGGAAATTCATCTGTTAGAAGCACGTGTGGAGTGAATTTATACCAATTCATGCCACATATTGACTTATTCATTTTTAAAGATAAATCATGTATAGAAACAAAATACATGTTTTCAATCATTGATATAATTTTCTCATTCCCCATATTTACCATTAGTTCTACATGTTTAGTGATTGGAATATTGCTTCAATCGCTTTTTCCCTCCAAAAGTTGTAAAATAAAAATTGAGTTTTTTATTTTGCATGGCCACTTATACCACTAAATTGAAGAGTGGTAGTGCCCTCTTTTGAAAATGGAGTCCCACTTTTAAATTTAAGAAGTCAAGAACATTTTATCCTTTCATTACCATTAAATGATTTAAACATAAGCCCATGGAAACCTTCTATTCCATTTAGATTTGAATATTATTTTGTGTTTCTTTGATGAGTTTTCTATTTCAACAAGCTCTACACTATTTGATTCATCATATTCGTGTAGATGAGCACCAACTTCATTTTGAATATTACATGGTTGATTAGAATGTTGTGTAAGACCAAATGATTCAACAATTGACAATTGCATTTTATCCGTGTTAGGATGACCAATAGGAGACATTTTTCAAGATTTACGCTATTAAATGTGAAAGCAAAATTGAAGAAGGCAATAAAGAAGCAAAAGAGGCAAAAGGAGCATGACTACCTTTGGATATTGGCCGAAGCCTCTTGAGCCCAGCATGATATTTGATGGAGAATCTTTAGCCCAAATTTCAAGAAATTTGGGGCATTTTTGGTATTTTGACAAATTCTGGCACTAAAAAACAGAGTTTTTCTCCCTATGCGTTGTGCCACATGGCATGCGCTTTTGCTATGGAGCTCCAAATGGAAAAAGATTTATATTTTTGGATTTGGCATGAAAATTTATGACTTCTGGTGCATGGCCAAGAATTTTGAGCAAGTTTTGAGTCCCCAAGAGGTCAAAAACACTCAAAAAATGACCTCACTGCCCCTATTTTGACACACAAGAAGCAATCCTGGGAGATTTGACCTTTGGAGGGGCAAATGGACACCTAATTGAAAAATTCCACTTGGGTTAGAAATTAGACAGGCAGGGCTTTCCAATAAGCTATCGTGGGCACAATTTGGACTTCAGGAAGTGCCTCAAATTCAGCCTCAATGTGGCACGATGCATAGAAGATTTGGCGCAGCGCATAGAGGATTTTTGCCCAAGATTTCACCTTCCAGCTCAGAAATTCGGCCAGTTTGACTAGTTTTTCTTTGTGATGTAATTAATGACCTATATTGATGTAATTGAAGGATTATGATGTAATTTTGGCACATATTTACTTGTTCTAGAGGATTCATTCATTAACAAGTGAAAATTTAATGAATGAATCAGTTTCCTACCTTATAGAGGCAAGTTGTTTAATTGTGTAGATTATAGTGCTTTGTTTAGAATTGGTTGAAACAACTCCTATAATGATGAGCTCGACCCCTAGAGGCATGGGAGTGGGTTAGGATGGTCTATATCATGTATCTTCTAAGTCATTTTCAGGGTTGGACACTTGGGATTGCTTAGCACTCTATTGTACATTCGATCTCTGGATTTTTGGCAAAGGAAAGACTAGGTTTTTGCAGCACTTATTGGGATCCATATGGCTATGTGTTTTGATGGTGTGTTTCTCTATGTACTTGTAAGTTCATTGATGTTTATGTGTATCATTTTCTCTTCTCTTTGCTTCTGAAATTAAACAAATGAGTGATTAAAATAGAATTCACGGGACTGTTGTGCTCTGCTTTGAAGTTTGTTTAATTTTCAATGTTTTCATCTATTTGAGGAGGACTCTTGAGACCCTCTTGCCCACCTTGGCTTCTCACCGGTCTGGTGCATCCATTTATTCACTCTAAAAGCATCAAAACGATTGCCTTCCTTGCCCCAATCAAAACTCTGCGAAAACTGTGTCTCATCCTGATCCAGGTGGATATTGGTGGCCACCTGCCAAGTCCATCTGGACCCCCACCATTTTCTTTCTCAGCATTTTTAGTTTCCTTAATTGTAGCACAACTTACTATTTTTAGTAATTTTTTGGGTCCTGAACTTCCAGAGCCGTTTTGAGGCCCTAAACGATGTTTTTTGGGGAATCCAGGGGCAACATCGGTCCATGCAATGGACCGATGTTGCCCGTTCCAACAATGGTATTTCTCAGATAGATCTTTCTAACGAGCTATCATACGCGTCAAACGAAGATCGTATGCCAAAGTTACGACCCCGGGAAATTGATGTACCAATTTACCCAAAACGGGGCCCACAATTTGGCGTTTCATCTTCTAAGGGTCAGTTTTGGAATGTGAAGGGTTTCCATTGTTTCTCAATAATAAATAGGCCTTCGAGCCTCATTGTAACACAAGTTCGGAACAGTTCAGAGACATGTAGCCACACATCTCTTCTCAGAGATAAGCTACCATCGTCCTAGCTGGTATTTCCAATTCTAGTTGTAAGCATATTTCGGTATTTTCCATTAATGAAATGAAGTGTTATTTCCGCTGCATCTCTTTATTTATGGTTATCGCATCTCTGTATTGATGGTTATCTCTGTAATCTATTGCGTTCCTATTTAAATCCGGATCAGTGGTATCACAGCGGTCTGCTTTTTCTCGGTTTTTCTTTGCATGTCCCCGACGAGGTCAGGATATAAGGAGTTAGGGCTTGAACTGGTC
>APFE031154313.1:55290-98125 GCA_000404065.3 Pinus taeda
CTGGTTGTAAGCATATTTCGGTATTTTCCATTAATGAAATGAAGTGTTATTTCCACTGCATCTCTTTATTTATGGTTATCGCATCTCTGTATTTATGGTTATCTCTGTAATCTATTGTGTTCATGTTTAAATCCAGATCATCCTAGGACTTCCTTCTTTACTTTTATCAACCCTGTAATTCGTAACAAACTTGGAAGCGACGGTGCTGTATGCACAAGTACTAGCTCTTGTTGCGGCTGTCACTTGGTCAGCTGGCACAAGTCTGCTATGATCTTAAGCCAACTTCTATGAGCTCTGAGAAGAATATTTTTAACTAATGGATGGAAGCTAATCTACTTGCTGAAAGAAACAAAAAAGTTGAAAGGAAATGCAAATCCTAGCAAACTCTAATTTTACCAGCTAGCCCTACGGATGCAAGAAAGAGGATGCAAGTTATTGGAAGAGATGCCATTGACTTCTAGGAAGGTAAAATAAATGTCTCTAAGCTACTTCTATCTAAAGAAAACATCTTTTTGTATTTTTGACTAAGTTGTCAGAATTATCATGCATGTGCTTTCACTGTTTTTTTACTGTACAGAGGTGGATTGGCAAGAGGAAATGCTTGCAAGAGGTTGAGAAGGTTCGAAGAGCACCTAGGGGTCCCTAAAACCCTTCCAAAGAGTTTCACAGGGTTTGGCTATCAAGAAACCACTTTCATGAGCTTCTACAAGAAGTCTGCAGGGGTTCTACAGGATGTTCTGGAATTTCTACAAGATGTTCTGTAATTTTCTACAGGATGTTCAGAAAGGGGATTTTGGAGGATGGATGGAGGAAGAAAGGTGAAGGAGTGGGTATGGAGGTGAGATAAGGGTGTGAGGAGGTCCAGGACTTGGTGGATGGAGCCAAGGAGCGATTGGATTTGTTCGAGGATGGAGGGAGCAATGATGCACAAGAATGTAGAAATTAGGGCAAAGTGGGAAAATGAAGCAAATGAAGGGCAAGAATCTGAGTTAGAGGATGAAGTAGGTTGCATGGATGGGGTAAGGATAGAGGAGGAGGTATCACAGGTACTTTTCACGTTACTTCCCAAAACTGATCAACAAAGGCTATGCAAACCAAAGATCTAACTACTTTAACCTAATTTGACCTAGAAACCATAAGCGTGATGCATAGCAGTTTATTGGCAGCAAATCACGTAAATCACTATGGAAACCAAACAAGAATGGATATGACCATGTAATCACAACTAGTATCAACTTCTACAAATGAGAATCTAACACTAATAATTGCATGATGAAGCAAAGACAGTGTTTTTGGTGGCAGCAAGGACACCTTGGTCCCAGCTCATGGTCCCACTGAGGGAGAGGTGAGATCAGAGGTGTTTGATAGCCTTTTTTCTGAAGATATTCATTGTTATTAACCTATCAAATCAATATGAACATGAAAATCCTTTTTAATCATCAAAATCACCCTAAATAACAAAACAATATTTAAATGTAAATAACAGATTTTATTCTAAGAATGCAACAAAACACATAAAGGTAAACAAACGAGGTATTGTGCACTTGAGTTGGGCCCAACCCCAAGAGCTACACCCTCCTGAGAAAGATTAGAGCTGGTGCAAAGATGGATTCATATTTATTGCTCAAGAAATAATAGTTACATCAAAAATTGTCTACAAGAAAAAGCTTGAAAATATGCTGAAACGCAGAGCTAACCTACTGCCTAAAAAATGACTAAAATCAAACTACCAACTAGCTAACTTCAGCCTACAAAGTGACTAACTGAATTGAGGCCCTAAGCCTTGTTAGTTATACAAATTGAGGACCCCAACAGTCCTCCTAAACTTTAGGGACTCGGCTGCCAAAACCTGCAGTTAACAACAACTTTACTAGCCCTTGCTCGGCTGCCCTTGTGATAATCGATTTGGTGGCCCTTGAACTCTGAGCTGATGGTGGAAAATTCAAGGTAAGTGCCCACGAATGAAGGGGACACCTTCCTACAAATCCTCTCAATGAATTTGGTTGCCAAGTGCTCATTTAAACCTTTGATTTTGTCTCCAAATTGACCAAAAAGATTGCATAAAGCACACATTAGACTTGTTGGCATAATGACTAACCCAATTCACTCTATTAACATAAATATAATAATAAACGTGCAGTAAACTAATGAGAATGGTGGATTAAGTTGAATTAGGAAGCTGAATGAGCCCATATAATTATCCATTTTTCGGGCTCATCATCACCCCCTACTGAAAGTGTTGCTCATCCTCTGAGCAAATAATCTATCTCTTCATCTTTGATGGCCCTGGTGGCCTCCCCGTCATTCCAAGCTTCTGAAGTGATGTCCTCTTCGCATTCATGAAGCCATGATTTTCTCTCTACTTCTTCCCACTGCCTGTGCTCCTTTTCTTGTAGCAGTTTTGTTAAAGCCTCAACCTCAACCTGCAGCTTGTCCTCTCTTTGTTGTTCATCAGATGTTTCCTTGTCTTTCCTTCTTCTTGTGATTGTTTGGCCGCCCTTTTCCTCCAATTTCTATGTCTCTCTTAGCTTAGTCTGAGTTTCCTGTAGAGAATTCTCAGCTTCCTATAGAATTGTCTCAGCTTCCTGTAGAGCTGTCTTTAAGTCCATCATCTGAATTCGCTCTCTCCAAATGAAGGTTTTTGGCTTCCTCATTCATAGGTGATGGTTATCTTTGAATGAGACTCCTCCTTTTGTTTAGTTGTGGCGTCCTCAATAGTAATTGGCTCTTTTGACTGTGGTTTGGGTCTGCCCACTTTTATTCATGTGCTCCTTCTTGCCTTAAAGTACATGGGGGTCTCCCTTTTTCGCTTCCCTTTTTGCTTGGGAGATGTGCTTAAGGCAGAAAGCACAGCTGCTACCTCCCTAGCCAATATCTCAGGTGATTTCTCCTCTTGTTGTTCTGTTTTCATGCTTCCTGTAGAAACTATTTCCATGCTTCTTGTAGAAACTATTTCCATGCTTCCTGTAGAAAGTTCGGTGTCAACTGTTTCGGTTTGCTTGGTTGGATGTGTCTTTCCTTTTAATTTATGTGTGGTTGCCTTGGTTGTGACAACTTTCATTTGGGCTTTCTTGGCCTTTTTCTGCTCTACTTTGCAATCATTTTTCCCTAGGTGTTTGTGCCATTGTTCCTCCTACTGCTTTGGGATTAGCAATTTGGCCCTTTTCCTGTTTCTCTTTCTTTCCTGCTTGTACTTGTTTCACCTATGTTTCTTTGCCACTGGTTTTCTATCCTGCCTTAGTGTGTTCCCCTTCTTCACTGCTGGGTGAGGTGAGCCCCTCAGCCAGAATTCTAATATCATCATCTTGGGACATGTTTCGAAAAATCTCCCAAGAGAGGGGGATAGTGTAGGTGTGGAGGGCATCTTCTACCAGAAGTTTGATGAGCCCATGATGGGCTAACTAATCGGGTTTCTCTTCATTCAATTTTGTGGCACATTCACTTAATGACTGCAAAATAAAATAGGGAATGCTTAACTTCTTTTCTGGAGGTAAATCTAGTCCATGCCTTAGTTCACTTAGCAACCTGAAATGATAGCCATAGACAATGTTGAACCTCCCTTCACAGGTAATATATTTCATGATTTGGAGACTGACTTCACTCCAAAGAGGAGGTAGGCTGGTTCTCTGGACCTCGTTCTTGTCTTCTATAGGATGTTCCTCGGGCAGGAAGAATGTTTTCTTGGCTGTCTGGCCCAATCCCCCTTCTTCTTTGCTCCACGGGAGGCCTAATGGGAGACTAGTAACACGACTGATAAGCTAAGGGGTAACTTCTAGGGTCAATCTCCTAAAATTCACTGTGGCCTGTGTCTTTGATTCAGTTTTTAGGGACATTAAGAATTCCTCCATTATCTCATCGTCATAACCCTGAAGTTTGTCACAAAAGGACATCTAATTGGCATGGGTGAAGAGGTTCACCACCTCAGGATGTTCACGCAATTTACTGGAATCCGAGGGTTCCTTCCTGATAAACCCCCCTGGCATGGTGAGAGTGCCTTGTTTTATGCTCTGAGAAGGAAGGGACTATTGTTTTATGGTTTCCTCCTTTGAACTTCAAGAAAGGATCTCTCGGGTGTTTAGATTTTAATTTGCACCAATTCCCTAGTTCTAATGCTTTTGCTGCCCAAAACTCGGCTACCCGTGTATAACAGGAAGAATTAGGTTTCCACAGATAGGGTACAACACTTCAATTTTTACTCCCAGCATACATACAAACGTGCAAGTTCAAATTTTTTTATATACAGGCTAGCCCTCACAGTTGCGTATCTTCCCTATAGGAGAATTTTTTTTAAACAGGAACTGTGGAGGAAAATTTTGACACAGAACGACTAAGAAATTTTGTGCAAATACATAGGCAACTGCTATTGCTAACTCACAAGCAGACTTTTCTCGGACTTTCCAATTCAATTCAGTTCAATTTCACCACCTTTTTGAAACATACCATGCATGGAAGAGTGTTTTCACGCCTACCTCTCTTGAAACTCCAAATTCGACGTGGAAAAGTCCAGGCTTCCCTACTTCGAAAAGTTATGTCATACTTCCTGTAGAATGCCACTGCGCCTCTGAGTGAGCCTGATACACAACAGAATCTCGAAGACAGGTAGAAAAACCGGTGGAGGATGACTAGTTAATCATTTTGTGGAAGCGAAGGATGCATACTTCAGTTGAGGACGTTGCAAGTGCAAATGAACAACATGTGGTGTGAGTTTCAGTCGAGCATTTTTAATTGCAGCGTGATTCATGGTGAGGGGATGAGGTGGAAAAATGTGAGTTGGCCCCATGCAGACGGCAATGTTGTCCCGAAACTTCATGTTTTCTACCTGTAATCACTTCCATCAATTGCATTGAAGTTTAAATGGTCACCACTACCTGTTTCCAGATTTCCTCCTGAGATGGCTGAGCACACGTGTCGTATTCACCCACCGAGTGCTATTTGAACTAGATGAGGGTGGCCAATTAGCTGGCCACTGACTTTTTAACCACAACCATCTCATTGTTCACGTAGTTCTCAAATTACATTCATGCAATCAGAGGAACGAGTTTAGTCACGTACCTCGAAGTCAAACCTGGTTGTTTTGAGGTGTTGCGGCCTTTTCTTCTGTTGCATGAATTTGTTTTTGTGGTTGCATGATGCCTTGGTTGTTAATTCATGGTTTTTTTCTTGTGCAGGTATCCTCTGGCTGGATCTAAGCTGCAGGAATTTTTTCCACGTTCAGATATGCACCCTCAAGCTACTGATGTTGAATTTTTACAAGACTACGATTTGTTTTCTCCATAGCTCCCAAATGATAGACCGGATCGACCTTAAACTTTTTGAGCATGTTTCTATCATAATTATACACCTCCCATAGCAAAATTGCAATCAATGGATGTACGAATATCGAGAAAAACTGAAAATGGCTGAAGATTACAGAGGTCAATTTCTCGGAAACCATGCATCGGAATCAGGTGAAACTACTTGGGTAGGTTACTATCGCCCATATGCATCTCCCCATGAAACAGGTTTTGAAACAGATGCACGGATATGGAGAAAATGCAAAAACGGCTGAAGGTGATGGAGGTTTATTTCTTGGAAACCATGGACCAGAATTGGCTGAAATTGCTCAGGCATGTTGCCATCATCCCTGTACAACTCTCCATGTAATAGTTTTGCAAGTGGATTTACGGTTTTCAAGTTAGGGAAAAAACAAATTTCAGCACTATGTATTTTTGCTTCTAAGCATTCTACAGTTTTTTGCATGGTAAGAAAAGTGAGCTTGGGCTATAATGCAAGCATGAAAATGATGGAGGAGGAGTTTGAAGATTATAGGAGGAATTATGAACCCTTGATAAAGCTTCCATGTTTGCCAAACTGCTTTTTAAAATCCATTCCAGCCTTCTCTAATTTCTACAGGAACTTCCTGTAGTAAACATAGTTTTCATAAAAGAAGTACAATGAGGTGGAAAAAATGATGGAGAAAGGTGAGGGATGGAAACAGGGGTGGCTGCAAGCCTAACAAATAGATTCCAACCTTCATATTGACCCTCCTAAATTGAATTTTACTCACCCAAAAGTCCTACAGGATGTTTCCTGTAGAAATACAGAACTTCCTATAGAAAGCCCAGAACTTCCTGTACAAAACCCAGAATTTCCTATAGAAGGTGGAATCTCGACCTGAATGTGATCAAATCCTAGGAAAGGCAAGTGGCCATGGAGGGAGTGTCTGTAGGGATGTCTTGTAGCCTGGTACGAACCCCTATCCTCGTTTTGTGCGACTCTCCTTGCAATGTATTCCCTGCTGCAACCTACAATTATTCAATGGAAATTAGGTTTTTTTTCTTTTTTTCTTTTCTTCTTTCCTTTTCTCTTTTTTTTTTTTTTTTTGAAAAACAACTAGGGTGCCCTCATGGAGGTTATTCACCCTAATTGCCTACCCTGGGCACCTCTAAGGGAGTTTTCACCCAAGGATCTTATTTCTCTTTTTATTTTCTCTTCTTTTCCAACCATTGACTGTCTCATGGAGGTTTCAATCAATGAGCCAATCTGAGGCACCTCCGAGGAGGTTTTCACCTTAGATTTTTATTTTCCTCTTATTTCATTTTTTCTCTTTTTTCTTTTTTCTTTTTCTCTTTCTTTTTTTTTTTTTTTTTCTCTACCCTACCCTACTTGAAAAACAAAATCATTTTCAAGTATAAGAATACTTCCAATGGAGCCAGGTGCACATCGAGATTAGAGACAAGATGATGTGGAGGCTTGAAATGCATGCTTTGATAGGTATCTGGATATCAGAGACCAAATGATTTGACTTTGAAGGGATCAAGCATAGCTGCAGAAGAGAGTACTGCTGAAACTTAGTGACCATCTGAAAGCATATCTCAATATAGCTCTGATATCCTTGGTCCTTTTGCTGATCTGGATCATTCTCCATATCTTCTTCTATCATGACCTTCACATCTTCCTCTTTTTTCTGATTTTTCTTTTGAACACATGGAGGATTTGATGGTAACCATGAGGGAACTCTCTTGATCTCTAATTCTGATGTCTTCTCTTCATCTAGTGTAGCCCATGGTTCTTTGATCTCCCCTTTTGAATCTTCTTTTGCTGGATGTGGTCCTTCAATGCTTTTAAGATAATATCTTTTTTGCAATACTCTTCCTGAGCTATGGTGATGATCATTGAGCTCAAGAGAAGTCATTTGGACATGTTGTGCCTCATATTTGCAATTGGGTTGAGCTATTCCAATGTGTGTGTTTGGAAATGGTGGTATGGGTAGTTGAGTGGGGGTGTATATTCGAGATGAATGTGGATGGGGTTGTGGTTGGGAAGGTGGTGGAGGAAAATGAGTGGGAGGAGAGTTGTACTGGGGCCTCCACCCCTGATGAGGTGCATTCCACTGAGGCTGTGGCTGAGCATAAGAGTGAAACGAATGAGCAACTGGAGAAGCATGGTATTGAGGAGGATATGACCAAGGAGGGGGTGTGGACTAGGAAGGATGAGCAGGGGGACCTCAAGAAGGCATGGAAGTGGCTTGATAGGGGTCGTAATAGGTCTGGGATGTCCCTTTCATTCCCTACTAGTAGGGTATGGGACCATGTGGCCTCCCTTGGTTCATATAATAGAGTGATTCAGTGGCTCCTTTGGCTCTCTGATATGCGGCTTTAAATCCAGGCAAAGAAGGGCTGGTATTCTTCACAGACGAAACACACTTCTGGGGAGTGCATTGGACATTCATTCCTAGGATGCTTTCTAGTGCACCTAGGATAAAATATGTCCAAAGCCCTCTTGGCTTCCTCTTGCTTCCTTCAGATCTACACGGTATCTAGTTGCATGGCAAGAAACTGCCTCACCTCGCTCTTGAAATCTTCCATCTGAGTTGCAAATTCATTTTTGGATAAGGTACTGCTCCCAACATTTTTGTTTGCAGCCATTTGCTCCAGAGGAATGTTTTCTTCTTCTTCTTCCCTTGAGGTTCTTCAAATATGTCTTACTGTCCTCCTAAGGGTTCTTTAATCACATCCATCGAATAAGAGAGAAGGTTGGCTGTGTGAAGCAGTGGGGATGTTGTGCAATCATTTTTCTGAATTATCTCTACTCCTACAAGGCATGACAGGAAATCTTTTTGGTTGATTTTTGTTTTTTCTGCTTGTACCTACAAAACTGAAATAGATTGAACTGCAGCTAACTAAAATCTATCTTGCTGAAATGAAAATGCGGAATTGTAATGAAAGTAGGAAAGGACTAATCTATTTTGCTGAAATGAAATTGCAGGAATGAAATGCTAGGCTACACTTGTAGAATTGAAATTACGGAATTGAAATGCTAATCTACGCTTGCAGAATTGAAATGTTAATCTACGCTTGCAGAATTGAAATGCTAATCTACACTTGCAGAATTGAAATTGCAGAATTGAAATGTTAATCTATGCTTGCAGAAATGAAATTGCGGAATTGAAATGAAATAAGCTACTTAACAGAAGGTTGTAGTGGAAAATAGAAGAAAAGAAGTAATCACCAATACTCTGACACTTCCCCGGAAATAGTGCGAAAAAGATGGTGGGCCCCAGTATTGCAGGAATAATGCTGCAACTCCTGGGACTCCCTTCTTTACTTTTATCAACCCAGTAGTTCGTAACAAACTTGGAAGTGACGGTGTTGTATGCACAAGTACTAGCTCTCGCCGCGGCTATCACTTGGTCAGCTGGCACAAGTCTGCTAGGAGCTTAAGCTAACTTCTATGAGCTCTGAGAAGAAGCTTTTTAACTGATGGATGGAAGCTAACTCAAAGGAAGCTAATCTACTTGCGGAAAGAAACTAAAAAGCTGAAAGGAAATGCAAACCCTAACAAACCCTAATTTTACCAGCTAGCCCTACAGATGCAAGAAAGAGGATGCAAGCTACTGGAGGAGATGCTACTGACTTCTAGGAAGGCAAAATACATGTGTCTGAGCTACTTCTATTTGAAGAAAACATCTTTTTCTATTTTTAACTAAGTTGTCAGAATTATCATGCATGTGCTTTCACTGTCTTTTGACTATGCAGAGGTGGATTGGCGAGAGGAAATGCTTGCAGGAGGTTGAGAAGGTTCAGAGAGGGCCAAAGGGGTCCCTAGCACCCTTCCAAAGAGTTTCACAGGGCTTGGCTATCAAGAAACCGCTTTCGTAAGCTTCTACAGGAAGTCTGCAGGGGTTCTACAAGATGTTCTGGAATATCTACAGGACGTTCTGTAATTTTCTACAGGATGTTCAGAAACGGGATTTTGGACGATGGATGGAGTAAGAAAGGTGAAGGAGTGGGTATGGAGGTAAGATATGGGTGTGAGGAGGTCGAGGACTTGGTGGATGGAGCTGAGGAGCGATTGGATTTGTTCGAGGATGGAGGGAGCAATGATGCACAAGAATGTAGAAATTAGGGCAAAGTGGGAAAATGAGGCAAATGAAGGGCAAAAATCTGAGTTAGAGGATGAAGTAGGTTGCATGGATCAGGTAAGGATAGAGGAGGAGGTATCATAGGTACTCCGCACGTTATTTCCCAAAACTGATCAACAAAGGCTATGCAAACCAAAGATCTAACTACTTTAACCTAATTTGACCTAGAAACCATAAGCATGATGCAAAGAAGTTTATTGGCATCAAATCACATAAATCACTATGGAAACCAAACAAGAATGGATCTAAGCATGTAATCACAACTAGTATCAACTTCTGCAAATGATAATCTAACACTAATAATTGCATGATGAAGCAAAGATAGTGTTTTTGGTGGCAGCAAGGACACCTTGGTCCCAGCTCGTGGTCCCAGTGAGGGAGAGGTGAGATCAGAGGTGTTTGATAGCATTTCTTATGAAGATATTCTCTATTATTAACCTATCAAATCAATCTGAACATGAAAAGCCTTTTTAATCATCAAAAGAAACCGAAATAACAAAACGAGATTTAAATATAAATAGCAGATTTTATTCTAAGAATGCAGCAAAAACACATAAAGGTAAATAAAGGAGGTATTGGACACTTGGGTTGGGCCCAACCCTAAGAGCTACAGCCTCCTAAGAAAGATTAGAGCTGGTGCAAAGCTGGATTCATCTTTATTGCTCAAGAAATAATAGTTACATAAAAAATTGTCTACAAGAAAAAGCTTGAAAATGTGTTGAAATGCAGAGCTAACCTACTGCCTAAAAAATGACGAAAATCGAACTACCAACTAGCTAACTTCTACCTACAAAGTGACTAACTGAAATGAGGCCCTAAGCCTTCTTATTTATACAAATTGAGGACCCCAACAGTCCTCCTAAACTTTAGGGACTCGGCTGCCAAAACTTACAGTTAACAACAACTTTACTAGCCCTTGCTCGGCTGCCCTTGTGATAATTGATTTGGTTGCCCTTGAACTCCAAGATGATGGTGGAGAATTCGAGGTAAGGGCCCATAAATTAAGGGGACACCTTCCTATAAATCCTCTCCACGAATTTGGCTTCCAAGTGCTCATTTAAACCTTTGATTTTGTCTCCAAATTGACCAAAAAGACTGCATAAAGCACACATTAGATTTGTTGGCATAATGACTAACCCAATTCACTCTATTAGCATAAATATAATAAAAAACATGCAATAAATTAATGAGAATTAGGAGGCTGGATGAGCCCATATAATTATCCATTTTTGGGGCTCATCAAGTATGACCTTCCTATTACCAATGAATCATAGCTACAGAAATCACCCAACCAAGTGGGGATACACCATTTTTTATAAATGGTTGAAATATAGAAATTATTACATCATCCTTCCCATGAATATTGGGGAAACAAATTAGATCATATGTCCAATAAGACTCATTCGAAAATAAACTATGACAAAATATGACATATTACACCCTAGATATTTACATGACCTATGCAACAACGAATATTTGAAACCATAGCTGAAATCAGCAACCATAATTCCAACAATGCATAATGTTTGTGAAGGTTAATGCTCCCTTTTAAAATATGCTACCTATGCATTGTCAACAAACCATTCATCAAGGCATCTTCATCAGTGAGATAAAAAACAATGAACAAAGCATATTAGTAGATAGTAATCATCAATATCAGACTGAGTGCCCATGTCAGAGTCTAACCCACTATTTTTCTATTGGAAAAAGGTATATGCTCCATCAACCATAGAAACTCACGTATATATGCGACTATCCTTCATGAAACTTGTGTATAGGAACGTTCTTCTGGAAACTGGATTTAATTGTAGGATGATGAAGAAACTACTCCCAGATTTTGTCTGAGATATTGAAATGTTTCTTTGGGAAGTGGTTTGGTAAATATATCAGCAACATGTTCTTTGGAGGGAACATACTCCAAGTTAACCTTTCGTTCAAGAACTTGTTCTCATAGAAAATGGTACTTAATAGGTATGTGGTTGGTCTTGGAGTGCATGAAAGGATTTTTCAAAATACTGATGGCACTTGTATTATCACATAAAATGGAGATTGGTGGAGAGCATGTGATTTGAATTTCTTGCAATATTTGTATCATCGAGAGTAGTTGTGTGCAACAAGATGCAGCAGCCACATATTCCGCTTCAGTTGTAGATAAGGCAATCAAACTTTGTTTCTTGCTGAACCATGATACTAAACATGATCCCATATAGAATGCACCTCCATTGGTGCATTTTCAATCATCAATATTTCCTGCCCAATCTGCATCTATATATGCATGAAGAGTAAGATCTGTATCTTTTGGATGCCATAGACCAAAGCCTTGACTTCCTTGAAGATATTTTAATATTCTTTTTACAGCCTGAAGATGTCATTGCTTTGGATTTTCTTGGAACCTTCCAACAATTCCTACTGCATGCATGATATCAGGTCTGGTACTTGTTAGATAGAGTAGAATTCCAATCATAGATCTGTAGGCTCGTTGATTCACTGTAGGTGATTCACCATTATAGCTGATACTACATCTTGTTACCATTAGAGTACATACTCGTTTAGAATCTTCCATTCTGTATTTCTTTAGAATCTTCTTGAGATATTTGGTTTGTGAGAAAAAAATACCATCTTTTGTTTACTGAACTCACAGACCAAGAAAGTATGTAAGTTCACCATATAAGGACATTTCAAATTCTTGTTGCATAATCGAAGCAAAGCTCTGGCTCATAGATTCTTCATTGCTACGAAAGATGATATCGTTAACATAAACAACAATAATTAGTAGTTTATCATTATTAATCTTGGTGTATAATTTGCTACCTACAGATCCTTTTGTGAACCCTTGCTGTTGTAGATATTTTTCAAGGCGATAATACTAAGCCCTTGGAGCTTGTTTTATTCCATAAAGAGCCTTTCTGAGCTTGCATACACGTTTTGCATCATTTCCTAGAATGAATCCTTCT
This sequence comes from Pinus taeda, assembly GCA_000404065.3. NCBI lineage: Eukaryota > Viridiplantae > Streptophyta > Pinopsida > Pinales > Pinaceae > Pinus > Pinus taeda. The sequence continues at coordinate 67,648 of APFE031154313.1, forward strand.
GCTTGCTCAATATAAACTTCTTATTCTAAATCTCCATTAAGAAAAGCTTATTTTAGATCCATTTGATATAATTTTAATTTTCAAAAACTAGAAAGAGCAAGAAACATTCTTATGGCTTTAAGTGTGGAAATAGGTGCAAAAGTTTCTTCAAATTCTATACATTTTTGTTGAGCATACCCTTTACAAAAAAGTCTTGTTTTTTTTCTAATAGCATCTCCATTTTGATTCGCCTTATTCTTAAATATCTATTTTGTTCCTATAACATTTTTATCATTAGGTCTATGAACTAATTCCCAAGTATCATTCTTTTCAATTTGGTCAAGTTCTTCATCCATGGCCTTAACCCAACATTCGTCCTTGCTAGCTTCATTTACATTCTATGGTTCTATGGAGGATAGTAATGCTAGATAACTTGAGGTTCCTGTAAGAGTTATTCTTGTCTCTACTCCATACCCTTTTTCTCCTTGAATTTGAGATTCTGGATGATTCTTTTGAACATACCTAGATAGAGTCTTTTCCCTGTCTGTTGTACCTTCTTTTGGTGCTTCATTGGTTTCTTCCTCTATATCATTTTGATTTGGTATAGGAAAGCATTCACAGTCTTCCTCATTGTGATATTCCTTTGTTGATTTCATTTATTCTGTATTTCTACATGCTTCATCAATTACTACATTAATGCATTCAACAATTTGCTGAACTCCTTTATTATAACATTTGTATCCTTTACTTATGGATGAATAACCAAGAAGAATTTATTTTTCTACTTTCGGTTCAAACTTACCAAGTTTTTCACCAGTCCTTTGATGTAACATTTTCTTCTAAAAACTCTAGAGTGTTTTACAGTAGGAGGCTTACCATACCAAAGTTCATATGGAGTTTGATCACTATTTACCTGAACATTAGCTTTGTTGAGAATAATCATGGCAACAAATGCAACTTCACCCCAGAAGGTTGCAGGAGCTCCAGATTCATCAAGCATATCTTGAGCCATTTGTTTAACTATCATGTTCATTATTTCTACTATGTCATTTTGTTGATGAGTTATGGCAACAAAAAACTTCCTTTTTATTCCACGTTGTTCACAAAAATCAAAGAATTCATCTGCTATGAATTTTTCCCCTTGATCAGATCTAAGACATTTGATTTTTCGATCTAATTCATTTTCAACTAAAGCTTTGAAGGCTTTAAACTTTTCAAATGCTTCATCTTTATGCTTTATTAGACCTATCCAACACATTTTGGAAAAATCATCAATGAATAAAATAAAGTATTCTTCTCCACGAGTTGACGTTTTCCTTGTTGGTTGACACAAACTAGAATGGATGAGCTCAAGAGGCTTACTAGCTAGTCCATCTTTTTCATTGAAATGAACTCTGGTTTTCTTACCGACTTGACATGGTTTGCAAATGGTATTTTCTGGGATGTTGATATCTCGAATATCATGAACCTCCTTGATTCTGCATTATTTTCTTATTTGAGAAAGAACTTAAATGCCCAAATCTTCTGTGCCACAACTAGTTTTCATCTATTTCGCTTAGATAGCATTGTTTTTGTCCTCCTTTCATTATGTATAAATTGTTTGGAGTTATTGTACCTTTGATTATGGTCTTTCTTGTATCACACATCTGTTTGATAAAAACACAACTTCATTTCCTTGATCACACATTTGACTGACACTCAATAAGTTATATTTTACACCATCAACATAAATGACATTTCCAGCTTGAACCTTTTATTTCAAATAAACAGAACCTTTACCTTTAATGACAGCTGGCGTGTCATTTCCAAACGAGACATTCTTTACCTTTTCTAAAGAATTATATGAATTAATTTTCTCTTTATCACATGTCATGTGTTTAGAGCATCCTCTGTCATTGTACCATTTATTTTCTTATCCTTCTGCAAACAAAGCTATGCCACATATTTATTACTGAAATTCCTTCTTTCTCCATACCCTGGAATTTGATCATGTTTTCTCCTTTTGAAGTGTTGGCCAAAATTTTCTCTTGCATTTAGATTCTTCATGACCAAAGTTATTACAAAACAAACATTCAATTTCATCTTCAAGAGGATAAAGATTATTATAAGAACTTTCTTTATTCCTGTTACGCCCCTTTAATTTCCTTCTTCTCTAGTCATGATAGTTTTGTAAGCAACACATTCAGCAGCCGTGTGCCCAAAGTTATGGCATGAAAAACATTGTCCATTAAAGAAGTTTCTTTGATGATAGACTCTTTTGGTATTGATTACTTGTTGGTTGATCTTTCTATTGATGTTCTTCCTTGGAGTAAATTGAGCATGATTTACCCCATGAGTACTTTTAGGCTTTTGCTAACGATTAACATACTATTCACTGGTCTTTGCTGTATCAAGATAGCTTCTGGTGGAGGTTGATGTATTTCATGATTGGCATGATTCTCTAGTATATCCAAGACCTGTCTTTATAAAAGGAGAACGTTGAACCTTGATCATTTCATTTAAAGTTTCTAATCCTTTATCAAATCTAAGATTAAGAGATTTTATCTTCTCAAGTTCTTTTCTTAGACCCACAACTTCACATTCTAGTTTTTCATTGTGATTTTCTCTTTTAGTGAGTTGATGTGTTAACATCTCTATGATCATATTCTTTTGTTCCAAACAAATTATGAGTTTAGTGACTTCTTCAAGAAAGTCTTCCTCTTCTAAGGAATTCAAGAAATCATCATTGTCATAAGCCATGAGTAGTTTATAATCTTGTTCAGTTTCATCTTCATCACTATTAGATAATCCATCACTATCTTCATGAGTATAGTAATTTCTTCTGCTAAGGCCCTGTTTTCTATAGCCTTTTGCAGATTCCTTTCCTTTTCCCTGACTATCTTTATCAGGACATTTTGCAACATAATGACCAACTCTACCATAAGCAAATCATTTGAATGGTAGCTTACATCTGAATCTTTTGGAGCCCCGTTGAAGCTTCTTGACAAATTTTACCTCTTCTTCTTCTTCTGAAATATATCCTGATTGATTGTGCTCTTCCTTTTCTTTTCCTTTAGTTGAAGCTTTGAAAGTAGCTCCTCTCATATCTGATGGACCTCCTTTCCCCATTTCAAAGGTAGTTAGAATTCCATGAAGTTAAACTACAGTAATAGATTGAATATGCTGCTTTTCTTCTATGGCAAATACTTTTGACTCAAATTTAGAAGACAAGGAGCTCAAAATTTTCTCTACTAAACTAGCCTCCTTTATCTCTTCACCCAGATTATTCATATAGTTAACAATCTCATATACATGCAAAAGGCAACTAGCAATACTTTCATCACCATGCATCTTTAGATTTTTACTAAATTCTGAGAGTTTGGAGCTTAACACATTTTACCTGGGAGTCTCCTTCGTAGCTCTGAATGATTTTGTCCCATATCTCTTTGGCTGTTGTAAGTTGCATGAAATTGACAAATTCTAATTCTGTGAGACTTCCCAATAAAGTGTTGACTGCTTTGGCATTCGTTTTGTATAACTTCTTACCTATTGAATTTGTACGTATTGTTGTTGGAAATTGATATCCTCCTTCCACCATTTCCCAAACATTGGATCCAAGTGACTGAAGATAGCCTCTGGTTCTTATTTTCTGATATACCACGTTGTTACCATTGAAGGTTGGTGGTCTAATAGATCCCATGCCTTCGTGATTGTTCATCTTGAAAGATCCCCCTTTAAGCTATCAAGCTTCTTCTAAAGGAACTACTCCGATACTAGTTGTTGGAAATAATATTGAGAGGGGCGATGAATCAGTATTTGCAATTCAATAATGTTTCAATTCCCAATCATATTTATATACGCTACTTCAGTGAAGTGAACTTGCATGTGTACGTAACTGTGATTAAGGAATCCAACATATACCTAGAGAACTTATGATTTTGTCAATTTATCATGTGTTCATGTTTAAGAAATGCATCATTAACTTATTATACATTAACTATGTGTAGTAACAACATAATAAACCAACACACATAAACAACACACATGAACACCAAGATTTAAGGTGGAAACCCAATGCGAGAGAAAAAAACCTACTCTTGTCATCTCTGTCTTCTTTTAATATAAATAATTTTTGTTTACAATCTTGTATTGGTGCAAATGCATACCAGTACATAGGCACCCACCTATAGAAGGCTACAACCTTCTCTTATTTTCCAGCTTCTACTGGAAGGGAGCCACAACCCCCCTAGCTCTTGTACTAGATGATGTGTTTACTAGTACATAGGTACCGTCCTACAGAAGGCTACAACCTTATCTCTTCTTCCAGGGACCGTGTTTCATTAATTTTTAGTCTAGATGCTCCTAGTACACAACAACACAATATGAAGGCCTCATTTCATCAAAATTTCACACTACACCCATTAGAACTCTGAAACTCAAATTGCATCAACGAACATTTAATTAATCTAAACAGTCATATCACTGTCACCAGAACACTTTGCTGAACCCAGAAACCTACATCATCATTCAAAACCAGCTGCAACCTAAAAAATCATACGTTAGAATCTATAAGCTACTTTTAAAAACCCAAACTGCGTGTATATGCCACTTCCTTTAACCAAACCTACGTATACCTTCAAAACTACTGAAACATAAATCTTTTGAATAAATTATGTACCAACTAGCAATATTCTAAATATCTACTATCAATTTACAGAGCTCTAGATAGTGAGTAGTAGAGATAACCCTTCTCACTTAAATAATCAATCAATCAGACACAAAATTCCTTATGCATTCAATTTTACATTCAGATCTACGAATATTTCATTGAAATACAATAGTAAACCAGCAACATTGATCAAATAGATTAGTCATTTCTGAAGAATAGGATTTTCCTTTGCATACACTACTTGGAAGAGTCGAACCTACGTGTATACCCGCCTTTATCGAGGTGAACTAGCTTATAGATCCGCAAATATTAACTCACAACTTTGTTTCTATTCGAGACTTCAAACATACCCAAATCATGACATTTAAAGAATAATACATGTGTAAGAAATTAGATTTAGCCCAACCAATATCATATCATTCAATGATAAGTCATTTCAGGTCTCTTGATCTTGATCCAACATTGAATTCAAGGTGCACAAAATATTTCAAATCATCTCATAATCATAGCCCCTGCAACATAAAATATACATCAGATAGAAGTATTCCTAAGAAACCCTTTCACTTGCATGCCTGGTCCTTTCATCTTCTCCTCCTTATATAGTTTTTGGATTTCCTCAATACCTTGTCGGGAAATTTAATTGCTTAAATTGCTTTCATTAAATTATCAACCAGGGAAACTCGTAAGCGTGTGATGATGCCAGCAAAATATATGCAGGAGTAGACAACCAAATCTATGTATAACTAAATGATTTATGATTCAATATAATGTGCAAGGGAAGAGGCTCCTAATTGAGGAGGTCCTAGTTGTCCTTCCCTACAGTATTATAGATTGAAAAGAAATAATTGATTACATAAAACTAGAAACCTGAAATAAAGAAAAGAGAATGAATTAATTGTTGTTCAGATTCAAATAGAGAGAGAGACTAACTTAGTCTCTTGATTGTCCCCTCATATATTGATCCAAACTAAACTAAGATTCATTCATAAGCATAGGAAATGAAATAAATTGAAACTTAAAAGCAAAAGAATGAATTCCAATTATCATGCAAATCAAATAGAGAGAGAGCCTAGCTTAGACCCTTGATTGTCCCCTCATATGCTGATAAGATTTTAATTTAAAACTCATTCATCAATCATAAACAAATCCTCAAGCATCTAGGCCATTAAATAAAATAAGATCTATTATGAAATAACATGTTCCTTTGATCCTTTTAGAGTGAGCTCAATTCTCCTAAGAACAAAGTGACAAGCTATTCCATATACTACATTAAGACAATTTATATCTAAAACTATATAATGGAGATTTATGTAAAATGAAGCTTTATTCTATTCCATCATAATTTGGATACATGCTCCAAGAGTCCTCCCTTTTGGAATGGAGGAGGTGCTCCTATTTCTACAAAGACTATGATAACCACCTCATAAATGTAGACCCACTATTCCCTCCTTTGACCCACATATTTCTCAACCAATGGTGACACATAACCCTATACTCCATGATCTCCTCCATGAGGTCCATGAGGTTCATGATCTTCTCAAATTCAAATTTGAACATAGAGTGCCACATAAGGATGCCTTGGAAGCTTCCTTTGTACCTACACATGTCAACAAACTCATTCTAATTGTTAGGTATAAGTATAAGCATATTATTTTCTAAAGTTTAACCATAAATCCACTTTAAAATGTTAAGAATTAATAAACTGTGGAAAAGCATAGTTATAACCCAATGATGAGGTAAATGTAATGATGTGGAGGTAGAATGGAGGTGACATGAAGGTAATATGGAAGTAATGTGAAGGTATTGGTGAATAATGGAGTGAGAATAAGGACTATTTTGACGCCCAACATACCTCGCACCAAAACAACACTTAGACCCTGTGGTATTCTTGGACAGGATCAAATAACTATTACTCCACTCAATATTGCAGGCTAATACCATGGTATTGACCCTTGGTATTCTTTAAACATGAATTTCCTTGATTTTCCAACCCATACACGCTTTTCCTCTTGTGAAAGTGTGATCATACATACACACTCTTTTTGTTTTGTGAACCTTTGTGTATACACTGCTTTGACAAGGTGAACAAGCATATACAACTTTAACTATCTGAAAACATCCTTTTCCTTCAACTTCTTGATTCCAATCAGTAGAACTTTGTTCCAATTTCCTGTTCTCCTGTACCAATGCCCAGTTACCTTTGAATTGTCCTGCTACACTGTGAGTTGCCTTTTATCAAATCAGAACTGACCTGTGAGTGAGTTTCCATCAAGTACAACACTTATATCATAACGCCAACACAGGCAAGGTGAGCAGTCACAAGAGAAGGAATTTGCTCAAGATATTGAACAAGTGTTGGAATAGATGGACACGGATGTGGTTCAACCTGAATTATATCAGGACATTGACCTCATTCCTAAGAACCAAGAGATCACTCCACTGGCTTTGCTAGATCAAAAAGCAGAGCAAGTCCCAAGCGATGAACGAGTCACATAAATCCTTGAGGAAAATCTAGAAGTAGATGTGCAAAACATATCTTTTGACGAGTCATAAAATAGAGTTGTTTGATTGCACAGAGTTCCCACTCTAGATGTCTGTGTATATGCTGTGTAGCTTGAAGAATGGGTGATCGTGTCCAATGTACACATAAATCCAACTGCATTGGCTGATCTTACTAAGGAATATGATAAAGCCACTAGCTCAAGTGTTAGATTCTGGATAGCTAAGAATAAGCACATGGCTAAGGAGTTAAAAGTAGCCAAGCAAGGAGAAGAGCAAGCTACAATATCCACCAGAGTAGAATTGAAGAAAGCGATACTCGATGGAGTATCGTCTCTCGAGACAGTCATGTGGAAGTTGTAATTCACCTTTGTCACTGTGCATAAGTCATTTCTCCATCTTAACATTTGGCAGTAGTACTATCCTAGGAGAGCACGCATCTTGTGAAACATACACATTTTTGTTGATCACATGCAGATATGGACAATGAGGTACAAGGGAGCCTTGTTGCACTTGCCAAAGTTGATGAAGCCAAAGGTAGTGGAGTTGAAGGCATGCATTTGGAGTCAGATCCAGAAATATGAGGAACTATCATAGCTCATCACTAGCTTATAGGCTTCACATGCATGAGTATTCAGAATCATGGATGTCATTGTGTGCATGCATGCGACCCCATGCATTGGCTGACTCACCGAGGTGAAAGCAAAGAATCAAGTCTCGCTAGAGCTGTACATGTACTTTCGTTAGTTGATGCACATAGCCAACCCTGCAAATTTGCAGATGAGCGCAAACACTATGCACCCATATGTTGTTGGTATGGATGCACTCAAGATGATGATGCATGTCATATCCAACGAGTTGGATAGAGGTGCCAAATCAGTGTACTCGGATGCAACGGAGGCAAGGGTTCACTTTCAAAAGGATGTCACCACAGAGAACATAGACAACATAATAGACTACAAAGCCTAGCATCATTTTTCTAGCATCAATCATCGAGAAGATGTCGAAGGCTTAGTCTTCCCACAACTTTCTGAGTCTTAGCGATGTCTTGCATTCCATACTCAAGCCCATTTTTTTATCACATGGGTGCATGTGCAAATTGTATTGTAAACATGTTGTAAAGTGAAATACCAAGTGTTAATAGTAGAATTTAACGGTCGTGTGTAATTTGAAAAGTCACAAGGGTACGAGAAGAGTCATAAAGGGGAATGTCAAGGTTCACCCCACCCTTTGCTAGTTATAGAACATCATAACTCATTGTACAGGATTTTGGAATCTAAGCTTCCAATAGATATAACTTTGAGAAAGCTTGGAGTGTATTGTGGCGAGCCTTGGCTTCTCCACAGTGCAGAGCTAGTACATCTCTTTGGAGGAGTAGGCGGTAGAGACTGTAATGTTCCGCTATTAGAGATAGTGGCTTTCATGGTTGTATATATGAGTGGATCTTTCACTCTTTTCATATAACAAAGCCAACATGTTTCATGCATATGTTTTTATTGTCGTTTAGCTATCTTGGTTACTCTAATGATATATGTAGCTATAATTTAGGCATGTATGTATGAACTATTCTTTATGTGTTTGTATGAATTTTATTGAAGCGTTTTGTTGGTATAATCCATCACTTTGGATCATCGACTATCATACTTTCCATCTCATGATGTCTTTAAGCTCGTCTTTTCCCTTTCAAGTTGCGTGCTATCAGAGACTTCTAAGGGGAACACTCTTCCCCCCTTCCATGAGTTGGAGCCTTTCATGCACCTTCCTTGACTTGGGTCATACCCTCTCTTCCAACAAGGACATCTTACTTACCTCTACGTGCAACCAAAATCAAGGTGATATCGTACTACCTATTGCTGGGATTGCTACTCCAAATGGTCTGAGGTCTAGTTGGGACATCTTACCAGGGAGACTCCCTGACATGTTGGTGGGTCTATCACCATCAACACCCTCCAAAACTTGTCAAGGTTTTCCTAGGACTTTTGCAATGAACCTTCAAACCACCTACAACCCGGATTCTGAAATCAATGTGGCAAAACAAATCTCAAAATTGAGATAAACATCCCAACATACCATGGCATTTAGAAAAATTCAAGGCTAGGCTGAAAACCAGTATCCTAACCCATGAAAACCATGCCACCAACTACAATAGAACCATTATACACCAACATGCAAAGCCATGCATGTCCAAACTAGCTAGGAAATCACACATGCAAAAGGTTACCTACAAGTATTAATGTTGAATTTTCTTGATCCTTCTTTCCTTTCCTTGATCCTTGCCTTCCTTCCTGTCCCTTTTCTTGCTTTTCCTTCATTGATCCAAAGCTAGAGTGCTCCAAGAAAACTCTAAGTGACCAAGATTGAGACAGAAAGTGAGAGAGAGATAGAGATAATAATGAGAGAGCTCCAAAATTAAACCGAAAAAGGGTTACCAACTGATCCTCAGAAGCCTTTTATTAATGAGGCCTCTATTATCTTTATTTTCCATTATTTTCCTTCAATTTCCTCCTCACATGCAACCTGTGACCTTTTATCTTTTGTTTCTCCTAGTTTCATTTATTTTCATAAATAAATGTTCCAAAAATGCATTTTTCTTTTAATTCCTTTGCCTTATCCTTTGCCAAATTTCCTTAGATAAAACACACATCCAGTGATTCCCACTAGGATATATTTTCCCAACATTCAACTTGGAATAAGCATCCCTTACCCGTGGTCTTATTTTTCTTTTTTAACTTTGATTACATGAACATTTCGCCATGGCTATTACAAAACCATCCCCCTTGGGGAACATGGTCCTCAGTGTTAAACCACACTATGACCTCAACAAAACTGCTAAAAAGCAAGCATAGTACCCATGGAGATTTATAACTTATCTTGATGCAGTATTTACAATGAAAGACATGCTCAAAAGAAAAACATCATGACAACATGAAAATATAAAAACCATAATAACATGACACCTATATTGCTTATTGGAGCTTTATAACTTAGCTCATGGTGGTATTTACATACGTATACATATACATACATGTACTAAAACATCAACAAACAATATGCCAAACATATACCAACATCGAACCAAAACGTATTTGCCTCAATCGACAAACAATGAACAATACAAGGATCGTATCTGATCTGCCATCTCCCATGTAGCTTCTTCAGGCCCAAAGTGCTTCCAATGCACTTTAAATTGCTCTATGGCTTTGTTCATGAGCATGAGATGCTTTCGCTACAATATGCACTGAGGCTCTAGCTAGAGCTCTCCTTCTTGCTCCACCTACAATACAGACCAATCAATAACATGATCAACATCCTTTATATAATTCTTAAGTAATGAATTATGGAAAACATCATGGAATTTCACTGTTGGAGGCAGTGCGAGTAGATATTCCACTTGTCCAATCCTCTGAAGGATCTTAAAAGGCTCGCAATATCGTGGTGCCAACTTGGCACATGAACCAATCCTCAAATATATTTTCTTGGGCTTGATGCACAAATACACATATACTCGCCCAGAAACTCCTTGAACACCCTATTATAATCCACATAAATATTCTATCTATCTAGTGCTACCATTAGATTCTTCTTTATAGTCTGCATCTCCTTTTCCATGTATACCAACATGTCTGGTACAATAAGTACCATGTTAACTAGATCACTCTAGTTGATGGGAGTGTTACAACTCTGCCCATACAATGCCTCAAAAGGACTCATCCTCAATGAATCTTGATAACCATTGTTGTATGCTAACTCAACAAATGGAAGATACTCCACCCAGTTACTCTATTGGTGCGTCACGTACATCCTCAACATATCCTCCAAGATCCTCTCAACCCTCTCTATCTATCCATCTATCTACAAATGATAAGATGTACTGAAGGCCAACTCTATACCCAACCCTGCAAATGGATCCTTTCAAAACTTGCAAGTGAACTTTGCATCCCTATCTGACACAATATTCCTTCTAACACCATGTGGCCTCACTATCTCTCTGATGAACACGTGTGCTACCTCACTGTCCTCGGAAGACCTCTAATGAAATCCATGGAAATGACTTCCCATTTTCATTCTGGAAATGCTATATGATGTAGTACACCACCTAGATGCTTACATTCCTCCTTGACTTGCTCATAATCTAAACATCTAGCCATGAAATCTGCCACTTCTTCATATTCAGCTAATAGTATAAGTTCTTACTGTCATCAACATCTTCTGATATCTTGGATGACCAGAGTATAGATTGACATGAAACTCTCAAGATAATATTATTTAGCTCATTGCAATTCAATGCATAGATCATGTCTCTTAATATCACCAAACCATTTGCAGTCAAATGATAGTTTGCATCTCGATCACCTATACCTGTACATGTACTTGTACCTGTAACTATTCTCTGTTGTAACCTGTGCATAATATTCATGAATTTTTCATTCTGTTGTCTTTCCTTTAGGATCCTATCCTATAACTTTATCCCATAAGAGCTCGTAGGTGCTGTATGATTTACCTATACCTTCCTACTAAGAGCATTCACAACCCTGTTCTCCTTCCCCTTTATGTATCTGACCTTGAAGTCAAACTCACTAAGGGTAGTAAACCATCTAGCTTTCCTGGAATTTAGATTCAAGTGATCAAACAAACACCTCAACCCATTGTGATCACTCATTAATGTAAACCTCTTAACAAGGAGATAATGCCTCAACATCTTCAATACATGTATAATTTTTGGTAGCTAAAGATCATGCATCGAATAGTTCTACTCATGCTCATTCAGTTTTAGCGACTCATGACACACTACTTATCCTTCTTGCATGTGAACTCCACCAAGTCCTCTCTTGCAAGCATTTGTACACACTACAAACTACTTGACCGGATCCACAATATTTAAAATTGGTGCATGTGTCAACAATTCCTTAAGCTGCTCAAAACTAGCCTCACACTCCTCTATCCATTCAAACTCCTTACCTTTCCAATGCAATGATGTGATATGATATCCAATGTGTGAGAAGTTCTTGATGAACCTCCTATGGTAACTTTCCAATCCCATAAATGATCTCACCTCATCAACATTATTATGATCTCCCCACTCCATAATAGCCCTTACCTTTTCTGGATCCACTGTTATGCCATCCTTGGAGACAATATGCCCCAAATAATGTACCTGAATTGGAAAGAAGTTGCACTTTCTAAGTTTAGCATACAACTGATGCTCTCTTATTAATCTCAATAGTACTCCTAAATGCTCTGCATGTTATTCCTCATTCTTTGAATATACCAGAATGCCATCAATGAATACATCAATAAAATTGTCCAGATAATGACACAACAGACTATTCATCAAACACATGAAGGTAGTCGGAGAATTAGTCAAGCCAAATGGAACAATGACAAACTCATAATGCCCATACTTGGTCCTAAATGAAGTCTTGAAGATATCCTCTTCCCTGATGCGTACCTGATGTTATCATGATCTCAAGTCGATCTTAGAGAACATTATTTTTCCCTTCAATTGATCAAACAAATCCTCAATCCTAGGCAACAAGTCCCTATTCTTGATCGTTACTTTGTCCAGTTGCTTATATTCAATGCACAATCCAAGAACCATATTTCTTCTTCATGAATAACATTGGTGTGCCCCAAGGAGATACACTTGGCCTAATGTATCCCTTGTCACGCATCTCTAACTACAACTTCAATTATACCAACTTAGGTGTGCTCATCCAGTAAGGTGATTTTAATGCTGGAGTTGTCCCTAGAACTAACTCAATTGAAATGTCTACCTCTTAATGAGGTGGAAACTTTGTACTGTCCTCAGGAAATACTTCCTGAAACTACTACAAAACTGGGTACCTGCTTAAGACATTAGCATCCTCAACATCCTTACACTTGTCACTAGAAATGTGTGATGAACCTCATAAATGGGTAATTATGTGGGCTCACCTCCTAACCTAGTCAAATCAACCATTCTCTTAGCTTATTGCATAATTTTCTGATTATATTTATGCTTATAGAGTGAGTTGAGTTAGTTATGATGCCATGAAGTCTAATATGTGTTTAATGAATATTATTGATGATTTTTGTGGTTAAAGTCAAGGATCCAGTGGACAAATGGTAGCAATAACTCGAAGTGGACAAAGGAGAGGACTTATAGGAGGGAATCTCCCTCATTTATTATTCCCCACTTTGAATTCCCCTTCATTCAGCTCGAAGTACAGGCAGCCAATTCATGCATTAGTAGGCAACCGAGCAAGTGGAGGATAACTGATGTTTATCTCTAGTTTTGGGAGCCAAGCCTCCCTAATTTTGAGGAAGTTGTTGGGAGCTTCATTTGTATAAGTAGAGAGGCCTAGGGCCTCACTAGGGTCTATTTTTTGTTGAAATTTTTCTATAGTATTTCTTATGTAACTCTACTCAACTCTGAGCTTATTATCTTGACAGTTCATGTAATCTTGTTATTGTTTTGAGAATAAAGATGGAATCCTTTTTGAGTTAACAGTAAGTTAGCTCAAAGGGTTGAAGCTCTTGGGTTAGGGCCCAATCCAAGCAACTAAGCTCCTCTTTTCTTGTATTTGTATGTTTCCTTTTAGTTTGAAGATTAGGTTGCTGTTAAATATATCTCTTTTATGGTTAAAAATAAGTTGTTTTTAATGATTCAGTAGTTTACTTCCATTTGTGTTTTCAATAGCAGGTTAAGCAGTGGTAAAAAAAAGATCCAAAAGGCTAGCAGTAGTACCTTGGCCTCTCTTCCTCCCTTTGGGACAATGAGCTGAGGCAAAGACCCTCTTGCTGCCCCCAAAACACAGATTTTTCTCCTTCATAGGACTTCTAGTGTTTCCAGCGTTGTAGTCGGTTCATAGTCTAGTTTTCTTTTGCTTCAAAAATTCTTCATCATGCTCATTTCCTTATTTGCAATAGTCTTCTTTCATGCTTTTCTTTCATGCAATGGTTACCAGCATTTCCTTTCATAGATCATAGTTTACTTTGATGCAAAAACTTTGTTTTTAGATGCACTTATTTTATTGCTTGCTTGGTCTCATTGGTTGACTGTCAATTGTTTATGCAACAGATATCTTATAGTAGAAGGATAGCCTATCATCCATTCCATCCTCTATCTAATCCATGCCCTATAGGTCACCCAAGTCTCCCCTCAATTCTAGATTAGTTTCATGCATTTTCCATAGATTTTCCTCTCTCTCCTTGAGCAAATCCAACCATATTTCTCTCTCCTAATGATTCTTGGTAGACCCTAGGTGCCCTAACTCTTCATTCCAACGTTCATCTACCTTCTCCACCCACTCTCACACCTTAAAAATAGTGAAAACTCCTCTCGGCCTCCTCCTGTAGGCCTCTTGTAGAATGTTGTTTTTCCTCCTGTAGATTTCCTGTGTCCTCTTGTAGATTTTCCTGTAGGCTTTCTTTTGAAGGCTAAGTTTGGGAAAAGCCTCCAGAAGGCCACCTGAGACCTCCTAGGACCCATCCACACCATTCTACATCCTCTCAAGTCCCAAAACCACCCTCCATCACCACATTTTCACTACCACATCCACAAACAAATAAATTACATGCATGAAAAATTCACATAAAAATACATAAAAATCCAAAAAGATGTTTTTTTTCATTTACTTTCATAAATAGCTCAGGTAGATGTTGTTTACTTCCTTGAATAGATAATGGCATTCTTTTCATGGTTTTCATAGTGTTTTCTACAAAATTAGGATTAGTGGTTAACTAGGATTTCCTTGGTTTGCTTTACATGTCAGTCTTCCTTTCTGCAAGTAGAATAATAGTAGTAGACTAATCTCCTTTTCCTTCCATCACATATAAATATTCTTCTGGAATCCATAGAAGTTGGCTTGAGCTCCTAGTGATCTTGTTCTAACTGACCAAGTGACAACCTACAGTAACAACTAGTACTTGTGCATACAACACCATCACTTCCAAGTTTGTTACGAACTACCGGGTTGATAAGAGTAAAGTAGGCAGCCCAGGAGTTCCAACATTATTGCTGCAATACTGGTGCTCACCACTTTTTGGCACCATTGCTGGGGAAGCATTAGAGTATTCTGTGATTAATGCTTTTTTCTATTTCCTATTGCAACATTCTGCTAATAGTTTATTTCAGCAAAAGTAGATTAGTCATTTCCTTGCTTTTAGTTCTTCATTCCTTTTTCTTTCCTCTTCAACTATGCAATTTCCATTTTAGCAAAAGTAGATTAGTCATTTCCTTTCTTTCAGTTCTGCATTTCCTTGCTTTCCTCTTCAATTCTACAAATTTCATTTCAGCAAGTTCATTTCAGTTAGTTGCTATTTCTTTGGTTGTTCAATCAATTTCAGTTTTGCCGGTACTATTAGTGTGGGGAAAAGAAACAAAAACCAACCAAAAATATTTCCTTTCATGCATCATAGTAATAGAGAGAATTCAGGTAAATTTTTTCCCAACACCCCCACTGCTTTACACAGCCAACCTTCTCTCTTCTTCGGTGGCTGTGATAAAAAAGAACCCTTAGGTTAACAACTCAACACATTTGAAGAACCTATAGGGTATGAAGAAGAAGAAAACATTCCTTTAGAGCCAATGGTCGAACACAAAAATCCTAGGGGGAATGGAGAAAGAATAGAGGGTACCTTTCACATTTGGGAGACCAGTGGGGATACCAAAATGAAGAAGATAAGCCTTTCCGCTCTACATCATTTCCATGGTATGACTACAGAAGATCCTAACACCTTCTTATTTGAGTTTTTTGTTATCTGTCGAACCTATGACTATGCAGAAGATGGCCAAAAGTTGAAACTATTCCCTTCTACTCTCAAGGATGCAGCATTGCGTTGGTTCATAGGATTACCTGGCAATAGTATCACAACTTGGGCTCAGATGCAACAAGCCTTCAACAACAAGTGTCAAGACTATTGCAAGTCAAAAGATACTAAAGAAGAAATTTTCCAAATGACTATAGGAAGTGATGAGTCCCTAGAAGACTATGGGGAAAGATTCCAGCTCAGTTACAAAAGGGTCGGGTGTAGACTTGACCATGAGTCTCTGAAGATGGTCTTGCTCAAGGGAATTCAGGAAGATATTTTAGACACCCTCCATATACTGGATGGGGAGACATCTACCAACTCTCCTATGAAGACATAAAGACTATTTCTAGAAACCATTCTCAAGCAACCAGAAAGAAAGGTAGGGGAAGTCAACGCATAGCCAGTACCTCTTCCTCTAACTCATCCATTAAGGGGGAAATTGGAACCATGCTGGAAGACTTCAAGAGTGAGATGCTGCAGACTCTTGCCATGCAAATGGATACCTTTCATATCAAAAGGAAACAAGAGGAAGTAGAGAGGGGTTTGGCCATCTTTCTCCCTAGATGCACTAGGAGGCATCCTAGGAATGAATACCCATTGAACTCTATAGAGGTTTGTTCAGTTTGTGAGGAGAATGATTCTACAGATAAGTGCCCTTCCTTGCCCAGACTTAAAATTGTATACCAACGAGCTGAGGGAGCCACTGAACAACACTATTACATAAAACAAAGAAGGCCACATGGACCTAGACCATACCAATAGGGGATGCAAGGGACATCCCAGGCATACTACAACCCCAACCAAGTCACTTCCATACCTTCTTGGGGTCACCCTTCTCATCCTTCCTAGTCCACGCCTCCTCCTTGGTCCTTCTCATCTCAATATCATGCCCATCCAGTTAACCATTCATTGCAATCCTATGCTTAGCCACCACCTCAATGGAATGCACCTCATCAGGGGTGGAGGCCCCAATACAACTCTCTTCCTGCTCTTTTTCCTCCACCACCTGCCCAACCATAGCCCTTACCTCCTGTTCCACCAAAGCAAACCCAAATGCCTACCCAGCCGAACCTGAACCCGAACAATAGATAGGCTGAGTAAGTATATAGTGGGGAACCATCATGCCCAGCTTATGCTATGGAAATCCAGGAAATTAACTTGCACTCTGGGAAATTTCTCCTAGATAGTTAGCCTCCACCTAGAGAGGTTGAGGAATGTAAAGAGAAAAGTGAACCAAAAGAAATTCCACCCTTTCCTGAGAGACTATCCATGACAGTCCAGCCTACCCGAGAAGAAACTAAACTACTAGGGGAATTGAAACATCTATGTGTAAAGATACCACTTCAACAAGCCAATAAGGATATTCCTATCTATAATAGGTTAATTAAAAAGAAGTTCTTTAGGCATCTAGGTAGGCACAAGAGAGATGCCCCAACCATCGATGTCATAGGGTAGCGGTCTGACCTAATGTTTGGGCACGTAATCTGTCCAAAATATCTAGACCCTGGAAGCCCAGTTGTTGATGTCCACGTCAATGGCACCATGATCCCACACAGTTTGATTGATCTAGGAGCTACCATTAATGTGATGACAAAGGAAATAATGCTCAAACTCAACCTTCAGGGTTCCTTGAGGAAGACCACAACCATGCTACAGTTAGCAAAACGCTCCACCGTGACCCCTGAGGGAATTGTTGAAGATGTGATGGTCTCCAAGGATTCTTGGGAGTACCCTGTTGATTTCTTAGTTCTCCAGCCCAAGGAAAAACTCACTGGGTATCCTCTCATTATGGGAAGACCCTGGTTGGCTACCGCCAATGCCTACATCAGTTGTCGAGCTGGGAACATGATCATAAAGAACAGGCATATGTCCAAGCATTTAATCATATATCCTCCTACCCAACCTTCGTTAGAACATGATCTACCTCTCTGTTTGGAGGAGGAAGATGAGGATGAAGTTTATTCTGCACCACTTTGTACATTAGAAATCAGCATGGGAGGAAAACAACAAGATGAGGATGATATGATTGAAAATCTGATTCAAAATCCACCTCCCAGTATATCGCCTTTAGAGGACATAGTAAGAGAGACCCAAAATAACCCCTCAACTAATCTTTGTGTGGCGGAATCCACTTCTCTCCATGTTAAGAATATAGAGTTCGGTCTAGAAAGAACCTTGAAAATCAATCCACCACTATCCACTTCCCAGGAGAAGGAATTGTGTAGCCCGCTGAGAAAGCACTTAGATGCCTTCGCCTGGAGTTATAAGGAGATGAAGGGAGTGCACCCTTCAGTTTGTACTCATCATATATACATCAAGGAAGGTTGCAAGCCAATAAGGCAGCCTCAAAGGAGGATGAACCCAACACTTAAAGATATTGTTAAGGAAGAACTGCAGAAATTGCTTGATTGAGGGTTCATTTATCCCATCTGTGATGGTGAATGGGTCTCTCATTTGGTACTAGTGCCAAAGAAAAATGGTAAGTGGAGGATCTGTGTTGACTATTAGGAATTGAACAAAGCCACTAGAAAGGACCATTTTCCTTTACCTTTCATAGATCAAGTGTTAGAGATGGTCTAGCAGGGAAAAAGTTTTCTCTTTCCTAGATGGGTTTAGCGAATACAATCAAATTCAAATCAGCCTAGAAGACCAAGATAAGTTCACTTTCACTTGTCCTTGGGGTACCTTTGCATACCGAGTCCTTCCTTTTGGTTTGTGTAATGATCCAGCCACTTTCCAAAGAGAGATACTAAATATATTCTTTAAATTAGTTCACGATGCAGTAGAGATATACATGGATGACTTTAATCCTTATGGCTCTGATTTTTAGGAAGCTTTATGTAACCTAGTAAAATTTCTAGATAATTGTATCGAGATGAACCTATCCCTCAATCCAGAAAAATGTGAATTTTTTATGATTGGAGGGACCATGCTAGGTCATGTAATATCTCAACAAGGATTGCAGATGGACCCCAACAAAATCGCCATCATCCAAAGGGTCCCACCTCCTCAAAAGGTGAGAGATGTCAGAAGTTTCCTAGGCTTAGCTAGGTATTACTGAAGATGCATTAAAGATTTTAGCAAGCAAGCCTCTTCGTTGTTTGGTCTGTTAGGAAAAGATGTCGAATTTATATGGTCAGAAAACTATCAAGAAGCCCTAGATACCTTGAAGAGTAAACTTGTGACTGCCCTAATTTTGAGAGGCCCAAACTGGGCCCTACCTTTCCACATTCACACAGATGCCTCGAACAAAGCAATAGGAGCAGCCTTGGGACAAATCGATGAAAAGTTACCTTATGCCATATACTTTATAAGCAAAAACTTGTCAAAGACAGAGTTGAACTATACGATAACCAAGAAGGAACTCCTAGTTGTCGTGCATTCCTTAAACAAATTTAGACATTATATCACAGGCTATCAAACCTTTGTGCACACTGATCATGCTGCAATTAGATATTTAATGAAAAAAATCGATGTAAATGCTCACATTATTAGGTGGTTGCTTTTACTATAGCAGTTTGAATTGACCATTTTTTATAAGCCTGGTAAAGAAAATATTGTTGTTGGTTTTTTGTCTAGAGTAAATTTACCTATAGGTGAAGAAGGAATGGTGGATGATCAAATGCCAAATGAACACCTATTTGCTATCTCAGTACTTTCTCCATGGTTTGCTGATATAGCAAACTACTTGGTTTCAACACAGTTCCCACCACACTTATCCTCGAAAGAGAAGAGCAAGATAGTAAGGAAAAGTGCCCCTTTCACATAGATTGGAGATAATCTCTTCAAACTTGGCCCAAATCAGATCTTGGGGAGATGTGTCAGGGAGGAGGAAGTTTTTGACATCCTCCTCACTTGTCATGATGGGCCTTGTGGAGGTCATTTTGCAGCAAAAAGAACTGCCTTCAAGATATTGCAAGGAGGCTACTATTGGCCCACTCTTCATCAGGATGTGAGGAGATATGTTAGCGAGTGTGATCAGTTTCAAAGGATGGGGAAACCCACTCCAAAGGATGAAATGCCCATGCAACCTCAAGTGACCTGTGAGCCATTTGAGAAGTGGGGCATGGACTTTGTGGGGCCTATCAGCCCTCCTTCAAAATAGAAGCAATACATCATTGTGTGCACCGACTACATAACAAAGTGGGCAGAGGAAAAAGAAATCATAGTAGTGATAGAGGAAAAAGTAGCTGAGTTTTTGAGGGAAAACATATTCTACAAGTTCGGGTATCGAAGAGAGTTAGTCGAGATCAAGGCAGTCAATTCACTTCCAATTTGATTGAAGACCTACTCACACATCATAAATTCAAGCACGATACTTCCACCCCTTACCATCCACAAGCCAATGGGTAGGTGGAAGTCACTAATAGAGATTTCGAAGGGATTCTGACCAAGGTAGTGAGTAGTAGCAGAAAAGACTGGGCAGACAGATTAGTTGACGCCACCTAGGCCTAAAAAACAACATGGAAGACCACTATAGAGTTCACACCCTATGAACTGGTCTATGGGAAGAAGGCTTTGCTGTCAATAGAATTTGAATTCAATAAAACTGAGGATGGCAGCTCAGTGGGACTTAGACCTTAGCCATGCACCCAAAGAAAGATTACTCCAGCTTAATGGATTAGATGAACATAGAATGCGGGCCCTTCTCCATACAGAGGTAGTCTAGCTTCAGAGGAAGATATGGCATGAAAAAAACATCAAAGAGAAGCAATTTCAAGGGGTAGATTAGGCACTACTCTATGATTCAAGATATAAATATTTCAAGGGCAAGCTAAGGACAAGATGGCTAGGACCCTACAATGTGGAGAAATTCAATGACAATGGTTCAGTTCTGATCAAAACTATTGATGATGAAGCCATCCCCATGCTTGTCAATAGACACCAGTTGAAAGTCTACAAGAAACCCCTCTCCAAGAGAGAGTTCATTGAAGGATCGAATAAGTCAGTGATGGTAGTGGAGCATGCCCTAGCCTCCACTTCACCCACTCATTGAAGAGAAAGGGAAAAAACAAAAAATAATAAGGACTCAAGTGAAAACCTCCATAAGGCACTTGAGTCCCATCATTGGGTTGGAAACCTCTCCTGAGGCAGCTTAGTGGTGTAAAAAAAAAGAGAAGAATAAAAATAAGATCCCTGGGTGAAAACCTCCCTTCGAGGTGCCCAGGGTAGGAAAATAGGGTGAAAACCTCCTTGAGGTGCCCTGGTTGTTTTCAAAAAAAAGGGGGGAGAAAAAGAAAAAGAAAATGAATTTCCAGTTGTATTGCAGGTTTGCAGGAGGACTACAGGAAGCAGCAGTAGGTGCCAAGGGACCTATAAAACCAATACCAACACCTATCCTATCTTCCCTCACCTTTCTCCATCATTCTTGACATTCCTTTCACCTCACTATGCTTCTTTTTTGAAAACTGTGTTTTCTACAAAAGGCTCCTATAGAAATTACAGAGAGCCAGAAATGGATTTTAAAGGCAGTTTGAGGAATAAGGAAGCTTCATAAAAGATTTATAAATCCTCCTGCAATCTTCAAACCTCCTTTCCATCATCTCTAGACTTGCATCACATCCTAAGAATCATTCTTCTTCTTGCCCAAGAAAAAAGCACAGAAAAATAGTTTGTCAGAAAATGGAAAAAATAAAAAATAAGAAAGAAAACCACATCATCCACCTCACCTGAAGCCTACCTATTGCATCTCCATATCCATCTTCATTCTTGGCATCATCCTCACAACTCCAAGCATAGAAAAAGCTAAAATTTCAAAGGGAGACGCAACTACAAAAGCTCCTGTAGCAATTCCTGTAGAAGCTGATCCCATTAAAATCTAGCATTAGCAACATGAGGGTGCAAATCTGAAGTTTGAAGCAGACACCTAAAGATCAGATCCAGCCAGAAAGGAACTTGCACACAACACAGCCATATCTCAGCAAGAAGACAAGCATACATCAAAAGAAATAAAGGCATGCAGTAGAAGGAAAGGCAATAACACCTCACAACAAATGCATTCGGATCTCAGGTAAGTAACTAACCCACTCCTTTGTTTGCATTGGTATAATTAGAGAGCATGCAACAACAACGAGATGGTTGAGGCTAGTTGAGGTTGAGGTCGCCAGTTAACTTGGCCACCCTCATCCAATTGACTTCACTCATCGAATATGTCACCACACGTGCGCTTAGTCAAACTCAAGAGAGATGTCAAGGACAGGTAGTGGAGGCGATGGGAAGTCCGATGCAATCATGAGAGATGATTACAAGGAAAGGGAAAAGATGACAAGGTAGGTGGGGACCGATGGTCTGAATGGGGCCAACATACACTTGGCCAGCACACCCTCCATCACCAGAAATATCCATAAAAAGTAATAAGTACTCCTTGCCGAAGCACTCTCACCACCTTTCTCCTTCATTCTCTCCCCGAAACTCCACTCCTGCTACCTTCTCATGCCCCCACAAGCCTCGTACCTATTGTTCTTCACTGATCTCTCCCATATCCCTACTCTCAGAATTCTACAAGAGCACTTACAGGTTCTACAGGAGAACCTACAAGAATCCTACAGGAGGGTTGGCAGTGTTCTACAGGACGGCCAATAAGCTATTTTGGAGAGGGAAAACATGGTTTTTAGCACAATTCTCAGGCTGAAGAGGTAGGTTCTTGGCATACCTCCATTGAATATCAAAATATGCAAGAAGTGGTTTAGTTTTGATGAGAAAATAGAACTTTTGGGTGGAGGAAATTGATAAAAAAGAATTTTTGCTTATTTCTTAAAAAAAAACATAGTCTATCTCTCTCTCTATTTTATTCAGAAATTGTTCTCTCCATTTCAATAGTTGGTTTTCCAAGGAAGCATAGACAAAAAGAAAGGAGGTTTTATGAGGAAGGAGCCCACCAAATCCTCTAGGCTCCATGCGCACCCACAAGTAGTGGACATATTCACAAGAGCCAATTGGATGAACTTTTTTGAGAAATTCTAAGGGTTTGATGAGGAAATTGCTCAGGAATTTGCCCACTCTATGGTCCCTCACTCTATAACACATACCATTGTCACCTTTAGGGGCCTTTCCATGGAGATAACCCCTAAATTTATTGGTAGGGTCACCACCCTTCCTCATGGGTTGCCTTGGAGTAAGGATGAAAAACCAATTGGCTAGGATGCCAAGAAAAACTTCTTCCAAAACAATGAAACCCTTGTAGAAGATAATAATGGCATAAGAAGAGCTATCATACCATACCCTTGGGATGAGGTTAGCTATCAAATAATCAAGTATATTTCCTGTGAGGGGAGGTATAGCATTGTCTATGGTTACCACTTTAGAATCATGCATGAATTAATGTATGGTACAAACGCTCTAGCCCCTCAGAAGCTCAGCATCCCTTACTTCCTCCTGTAGTCCCTCATTGACTCCAGTACTAAAGTAAAAACAAGAAATCTAGACCAGCTAGCTCACCATGGGTTAATCAAAATTTTAGTGGAAGAAGCCCGCCATACATTTACAATCCCTATAGCATGGGAGATTTTCTGAAACATGATTGCTAAAGATGACATAAGGGCCCTAACCTATGATATTAGCCCTACTAGTAGTGAGGAGGAAGAGCAGCAAGGGGGAGAAGGAGAAGAAACTAGTGATTTAGAGGAACAAGAAGGGAAGATGAAAGATACCAAAAGAGAGAAGGAGAAAACAGAGAAAATAGAGATAGAAATAGAGACAAAAGGAGGAAAAAGGGTAGAAAAGATAGAAGTGTCTCCTGAGACCCTAGAAAGAGAGGCAACAGTTGCTCTCACTACCCTTAGCAGACCAATTAAGCCAAAACGAAAGAGGAAGAGTTAGACCTCAATGTATTTCAGGGCTAGAAAGAACACAAGGATCAAAACAGGGAAACCCCAGCTTTCTTCTAAAGTGTCAATTGTTATTGAAGATTCACCCTCTGCCCAAGGCAAAGAATCCCCTTCCAGGACACCTATCACTTATGAAAGGGGGACTCCTAGATCTCCCACATGGAAAGAAAAACTAGAACTACAAAACTCAAAAATAGTTCTATAGGAGGCACAGACTGTTCTACAAGAGACCCTGTCAAAACTACAGGAGACCGAAAAACTTGAAAAAGGGTTGAAGGACAGCCACAGGGAAAGGAGGAAGCAACAGAGACACAAGAACCTAATCCCTAGCCTAGTCTTGGATCTTACTACAATCTTCTTGAGGGGGGAAGAATCATCCCACAAAAATTTGCAATTCCACTATTCTTTGAATTGGAGAAAGAAAGAATAAGGACCCATAGGTGGATGTAAATAGCCAAATCCAAAGGAATTGAGGATATTGGCCATATGGAGAACAAACTCAGAGAAATGGGCAGAGAGTTAAGTGTTGTCGGACACAGGGAAGAAATCACAAGAAGTCACATTGAAACTGAAAGTGAATTGCTAAGAAGACAGATGCAAGAGAAAAAGACCCATCTAGCATGCATGGCTGGATGGTCAATGGAGGCATTGCAATGTAGGACTCTAGTAAAATCTTATTGCCTGTATCTCAAGGACCAGTGGATGTAATTTTAGATCAAGACTTTAGCACAAAGAGGAACAATGCCTTTCCAAGATTACAGGCAGCTTATGGACTTGTGTGACCAAAACACATTAGAAGATAAGGCAAAGATGGTATAATTCTATCTCCATAACATGTCCCTCACAGAAATGAATGTGTGGGACCCCAATGTTAGGCTAGGGGACCTGCAACTAATGGCCATGGCCTCATGGATGAACCATGAAGAGTTAAGGGCAGTAGAAATAAGAAGGTTGATGATAAAGGAACAAAATGAGCCCTTAATGATCAGAGTTGAGCCATCAGATCCCATGGCACCCATCAACACACATAATCCTCAAATTTCCCCCAGATATATAAGTGATCAGGCTCAAGCCATTGCACATTTTTGAGGGTATGGAAAGTTTAATTGGGGATGACTGTGTGGATACATGTATGAGGAGATGGAACACCTTACCACATATTTTGTAGATCAGGGAGTATCATTCCCCAATGAGGATGAAAGAGGCATTAAGGAGAGTGCCAATGTATAAGCGCTCCATGCAGAGGTTGCAGGTCAATTGGATTGGACTCAAATTGAGTCCCCCACTGCTACTAGGAATGTTGGAAGGCAGAAAATAAGAGGAAGAGCAACAACAGTGGGAAGAGGTAGACAGGAAGGCAAGATTCTATGACAAGGAAGAGGAAACCACATCAGAAGTGTTAGTACCTAAATCGACCTCAGGCTAAAGGAAGGCACATCTATGACATGAGGGAAACTGTAATGAAACCACTACCATCAGTTGATCCATGACCTAATGGAATGTAGCTGATCAAATGAGATACCTAACATAAATGAAAAAGAGCAATTTGATCACTGACAGAAGTGTGAAGACACTGACACTAACATTGGCTCCAATGGGGATGGTAGCTCCTTGGAGGTGCCAAGAACCATAGATCTTTGGGAGAGTAGACCAGTGCCTTATCCATTGGCCAATGGAGTCAATATATTGGAAACAAAAACATCAAAACTCAAGACTCAAGACTTAAGACTCATCACTGCAATGGAACTAATGAAATACTAAAACACAACTGACAAACTGGAAAATATGCTCAAAATGGAGCTTATTCAATGAAACCTACTCTACCTATTCCATTCATCACCTGATCAAGTGAAATGAAATAACCAATGCAACCAAATAAGCATTCTGGCTATTGTTTACATTTTCCACAAGTGCTTGCTTATGAACAACAAGAGAGAACTACTAAAAGGCAACTCCCATGAAAACTTGTAAATAGATCCATTGAATAATATGGATTCTCTATCTAACTCCAAAAACACTGCATAAGGATCTTGAAATTCATGCACACTGGGACTTAGCTCATCCAATGGATTACTTTTCTTCTCCTTGTACCATGAATTCAAACTTTCATCTGAGCTTTGGACGAGACTCCTGCTAAAAATGACAGAGAAACTAGTTGCCAGATCAAGCTTGTATCAGTACACGTTTACAACTCATAGGTAGCTAATGGAGAAGGACTTTGACTGTAGACATCATCCAACACATCAGCTATTGGATTATGAAAAACTTGAAAACACTGTTGCAACCCATTTTCTATTGGTTCTGATGAAATTACATGATTTCCTACAAGCTGCTCATTTGAAGATATACTATGCAATTTTCCCTTCAAAAACTGAAATGATTCAAAACAAAATGGTACAAAATCATCTTGCATCATTTGATCATATGGTCGAGCTTCCAAGTCTTCATCTACAACTTGAATCTACCATTCGCCACTATGTTAGTGCCTAAATCTACCTCAGGATGAATAAATGCAGGTCTAGGGTAACATCAAACCACACTTAACCCGGTAGTTAGCCCTACCACGTCGAGAGAGGGCTCTCTCCTTGTCAATTTCAATTAGAATATTGGAAACTAGGGCTTGAGATGACTGAAATGAATGCTAATTTTACGCTAGGTATAGTAGATCAGAGAATTTTGTTTGATTTTAGGTTTTGGTTGTTGGATCAATTGGAGAAGGCATATTGGGTCCAGGAAATCAACTCAGGGATAAAGTCATGTCCTATGGGGCAAGGTAGACAAGGGTTTATGTACTAGCAATGGATTGAAATGGTAGAGTAAGATAGATGAGGAGTTGAGGAGGTCGTAAGAAACTATGAATCCTCTTCAAACAGTGAAAACATTGAAAACCAAATGCATTCCCAAGACAAGGCACTGTAAATTAGTGTATTTTTTTCTATTGACCTTAATTCATTTAGTTTAGAAGAAATATAGAGATGTGGATACATAGAAAACATTAGAAAAACTCATTACAAAGAAGAAACAATACATAAACTCACTGTCACAAGAATCCCACAAAAATAGCTGTGAAACCTGGTTTTATTCCTTGCCAAACTGCTGATACAAAATGTTCAATGAGTCCAACACTTCTGCCCAAGTCCAACCTTTACAAATGAATCAAAAAGTACATGATATAGGCAAGGAAAGTACTCAAGCTAGCTATCAGGGTCGAATCCCTAAGAAAGGGGTGGTTTCAACCATATCTAAACTAAGAACAAGAATATAGGAAGTGGAACAACTTGCCTCTAAAACCAAGGAATCCAATTCATTACAGCTCAAAACCACTTGGAACTTGATGTATCTACTTGGCGAAGTGATTTTCAACCATATTTACATAAAATTCATCATTTACCATGCTTACATTTACCAAGAAATGACGAAAATGTGATCTCCCAAGAAAACTAGGAAAAATCTGGAAAATCAGGCAAAATTGGCAAAAACGGTTTAATGCGCAGCACCAAGATTTTAATGCGCAACGCTTTTTCTAGGCCAATTTTGGAAGACTTCTCAAAGTCCAAATCAGATGTAGGATAGCTCGTTGGAAATCTTTCCAAGTATAATTTCTAGAACAACTTTAATTTCTAAATTTGTAGTCCATTTGACCCTCCAAAAATTGATTCTCCCAAGACTGCTTCTTGTGTGGCAAAAAAGTGGCAGAGAGGGCACTTTTTAGGTGTTTTTTTCCCTTTTGGCGACCTAGAACTTGTCCAAAATTCCTCGCCACTTCTGAGTTTTCATATTTTTCCATGTTGATTCCAAAAATGTAAACCATTTTTCAAGAAGATGTCCCTAACAAAAGCGCAGCGTCGGTGGCACTATGCATCTATTCAAAAAACCTGTTTTTCCAATTCAAAAATGACAAAATTTTCTCCAAATTTCTTGAAATTTGGCATGATTGACCCTTGTTAAGTTCTTTGATGAGCCAATGATGCTTGAGCCAAGATCTTGAGTTTATCTTTCTCTTTGTTGCTCCTCAAAGCTCTTTTTAGCTTGGCCTTTAGCCTCTTTACCCTTGTTTTGCAAATTTTTTCCGGGTTAGGTAATGATAGGCCATATGGCGCAACATTTTCTTCTCTTTGTTGGCTTTCTCAAGCATCTCTCCAAGTGCATGTTCATATTCTCCAACCAAGACTCATCATTCTCTATCTCTTGTTCAATGGAGGTCAACTTGACCTTTGCCTTCTTAGCCCTTTGCCAGTTTTCTTTGATGATTTGTAGCTCCATGAGGTCTTATTTGTCGGTAAGCTACTTGTTTTCTTGCTCAAGGTCTAAGTCTCTTTGACCTCCTACTATCCTGAAGGTCCTCCTTCCTCTTGAGGCACTGATGAAAATATCTAAGGTCCCTCTCCATAGGTTTTATTGATGTAGTAGCTAATGAGGAATCAAGGGATGAAGTGGGGACAAGATGAGTATGAAGAGATTTTAAAAGATAAGGTGAGTGAGGTGTATGGGGATATTGAGTGCTTGAGGGAGTGGAGGTTTTGAGTTTTTAGGCGATGAGGCGAATGAGGGGAGTGAATAGGGTTTTATAATGTAGGATAAGGTTTTGATAGGGAAGGAGTAGTGAAGATGTAGGATTTGGGAGTTAGGGTTTGGGAATGGTGTATAGGGCTAGGGTTTTATATGGAGGGTAGGGTTTTGGGAAATGAGCTCTAATGAATTAGGGATAGGGGAGGGGACATATGAAAGTAGGTGAAAAATGGAATAGGAGAGCAACAATAGATGTTTTACAACTTATAGAGGTGATTTAGTGATCAATTTAGGGTTTTTAGAAGAAATTCAAAGACAACTAGGGTTTTCTTTAGATGAGACCACACAACTCAATAAACAAAGCAATAAATCTTCTTCAGCAAGGTGGATGATTGTACTTTCTTGGAAGAATCATTAAAGAGCTGTGGAGGTGTTTTGATAACAAATTTGAGGTGTTTTCAACGAGTGCACAACGCCAGTGTAATTTTACACTGGAAACCTACCACAGGTGCGCAACGCTAATTTAATGTGCATCACCACTATGTTAGTGCCTAAATCTACCTCAGGCTAAAGGAAGATAGGTCTATGACATGAGGGAAACTGAAATGAAACCACTACCATCAATTGATCCATGACCTAATGGAATGCAGCTGATTGACTGAGACATCCAACATAAATGCAAAAGAGCAATTTGATCACTAATGGAAGTTTGAAGACACTGACACTAAGAAGAAGCATGGGATGCTAGGGAGGCCACCAAGGCCATCAAAGATGAGGAGATGGACTAAGTTTCTCAGAGGATGAGCAACAATTTTAGTAGGGGGGTGATGATGAGCCTCATAAATGGGTAATTATATGGCCTCATTTTACCTCCTAACCTAGTCAAATCAACCATTATCTTAGCTTATTGCATAATGTTTTGATTATATTTATGCTTATAGAGTGAGTTGAGTTAGTTATGATGCCATGAGGTATAATATGTGTTTAATGAAAATTATTAATGATTTTTGTGGTCAAAGTCAAGGATCCAGTGGAAAAATGGTAGCAATAACTTGAAGTAGACAAAGGAGAGGACTTACAGGAGGGAATCCCCCTCATTTATTACTCCCCACTTTGAATTTCCCTTCATTCAGCTCAGAGTGTAGGTAGCCAAGTCATACATTAGCAGGGAGCCGAGCAAGTGGAGGATAACTGATGTTTATCTCGAGTTTTGGAAGCCAAGCCTCCCTGATTTTGAGGAAGTTGGTGGGAGATTCATTTATATAAGTAGACAGGCCTAGGGCCACACTAGGGTCAAATTTTTGTTGAATTTTTTCTACAGTATTTCTTATGTAACTCTGCTCAACTTTGAGCTTATTATCTTGACCGTTCATGTAATATTGTTATTGTTTTGAGAATAAAGATGGAATCCTTTTTGAGTTAGAATTGAGATACCTCAGAGGGCTGAAGCTCTTGGGTTAGGGCCCAATCCAAGTAGCTAAGCTCCTCTTTTCTTGTATTTTTATGTTTCCTTTTAGTTTGTAGATTAGGTTGTTGTTATATGTATTTATTTTATGGTTAAGAATAGGTTTCAGTAGTTTGCTTCCATTTGTGTTTTCAATAGCAAGTTAAGCAGTGATAAAGAAAAGATACAAAAGGCTAGCAGCAGTGCCTTGGCCTCTCTTCCTCCCTTTGGGACAATGATCTGAGGCAAAGACCCTCTTGCTGCCCCCAAAACACAGATTTTTCTCCTTCATAGGACTTCCAGTGTTTGCAGCTTTCTAGTTGGTTCATAGTCTAGTTTTCTTTGCTTTAGAGCTTCTTCATCATGCTCATTTCCTTATTTGCAATAGTCTTATTTCATGCTTTTCTTTCATGCAATGGTTACCAGCATTTCCTTTCATAGATCATAGTTTACTTTGATGCAAAAACTCTGTTTTTAGATGCACTTATTTCATTGCCTTCTTGGTCTCATTGGTTGATTGTCAATTGTTTATTTAGCAGATATCTTCTAGCAGTAGGCCAGCCTATCAGCCACTCCATCCTCCATCTAATCCATGCCCTACAGGTCGCCCAAGTCTCCCCTCAATTCTGCCTTATGTTGGGCTGTGTTATATTCTTTCCACATAGTTAACAGGGGGTTTGAGGGGTGCCCGTAACCCCACTTTATGGGGTCCGGGGCAGCGCCCCGGAAAATTTTGGTTTTGGACCCTATGTTAGGTTGGGCGGACCCACCTATGGTTTT
>APFE031154314.1:0-11139 GCA_000404065.3 Pinus taeda
GCATGATAGCCATTATTGTAAGTAAATTTGACCAGTTCTAGGTAGTCTTACCATTTAGATGGTTGCTGCACTACATATGATCTTAGCATATCTTCTACTACTTGATTCACCCGTTCTGTTTTTTCCTCTGTCTGAGGATGATAAGAGGTTCTAAAATTTAATCAAGTAACTAACCCTTCAAATAGGGTTCACCAAGAGGTTGATTTAAACTTTACATCACAGTCAGAAATTATTGTTTTTGGTAACCCATGCAGTTAAAAATGTTTTCCATAAAAATATTGGCAATTTGTACTGCTGTGAAGGTGGACAGTACTGGTATAAATGGGATGATTTGCTTAATTTTTCTACCACTATGAGATTGGGTTGCTTTTTTTGTTGGATTTGGGTAATCCTATGATAAAATCCATAGAGATGGTCTCCCACTTCCATTCTGGGATTGGTAGTGGCTGTAATAACCCAGAATGGTACTAATGTTCTGTTTTAACTTACTGACATTCCAAGCAACCTCTCAAATATTCTGCTACATATTTTTTCATGTCGGGCCAATAGTACTCCTTTTGGAGTGCGGTAATTAGATTTTGGTACCCTGGGTGTCCTGCATAGGGAATTTCATGAAATTCATCTAAAATCATACTTTTAATATTTTTTTGGTTGGGTACATATAGTCTCTTCTTATAACTCAGCATACTTGCGACAGCCATTGCATATCCTTGTTGATATTCATAACTAGTTGAATTTTGAACTTGTTGTCCTATTTGCTGATATTTTTGATCTTAATCTGCTACTTTTTTAATCAACTTGTCGAAAGTAGTCTGCCCTTTGCTGTAAGAAATTTCATAGAGACAATGTACCTTTTGACTTAAAGCGTCAGCTACTCAGTTCTCCTTCCCCTTCAAATGTTTAATCTTGAAATCAAATCCACTTAGGGAATATACCCACCGAGCGTGCCTGGCATTTAAAGTAGGTTGATTGAAGTAACTAGTCAAACTGTGATGGTCCATCATTAACAGAAACGTTTTACCCGTCAAATAGTGACACCACATTTTCAAGTCGTGAATGATGGCTACGCACTCCAAATCGTAAGAGGAATATTTATGCTTATGTTTTTTTTATTTCCTATACTCATAGGTGATTACCTTTCCATCTTGCATTAGTACTCCACCTACCCCTTCCTTGCTCACATTTGTGCACACCACATAGTCTTTACTTGGATCCGCTATGCTTAAAAAAGGTGTGGTGGTGAGCAGATGCTTAAGCTGCTCAAAACATTTTTGACATTCTACAGTCCATTTAAAAGTTTTTCCATTTTTATGTAGGGAGGCGATAGGATTTGCCACTCTAGAGAATCCTTCCACAAACCATCTATATTGTCCTACCAATCCCATGAATTATCTTATGTTTGCTACGTCCTTTGGCACTAGCCATTCCATTATGGTCCTTATCTTCTCGAGATCTACTGTGATTCCATATTTAGTAATAATGTGGCCTAAGTACTGAATATATTCCTTAAAGAAATCACACTTGTTGTATTTAGCATACAATTCATGTTCCTAGAGAGTTTGCAATGCTAGTCTGAGGTGTTCCTTGTGTTCCTCAATATTCCAAGAATATATCAGTATCTCATCAATAAATAGTAACACAAATTTATCTAAATACTGATGAAATATATTGTTCATTAAACACATTAAGGTCATGGGGCTGTTGTTTAACCCAAAGGATAACACTACAAACTTATTGTGTCTGTAACAAGTCCTAAAGGTAGTCTTAGCTATATACTCCTCTTTGATTCTGATCTCGTGGTATCCAAATCATAAATAAATCTTTGAGAATATTGTTTCCCCTTTTACCTGATCAAATAGTTCATCTATGTGAGGCAATTGATACTTGTTTTTGATAGTCAACTTATTCACTTGACGATAGTCCATGCACATACGAAGGGTTCCATCCTTCTTTTTGATGAATAACACAGGGGCTCCCCAGGGCAACACACTATGGTGGATGTAATTTTTGTCTAGCAGTTCTTGCAATTGAATTTTTAGTTCTATCAGTTCTGGTGTGCTCATACGGTAAGGGGCTCTGGACAATAGGGTTTCCCCTGCACCAGTTCAATAGTGAAATCTATATCTCTCTTGGGTGGAAGTCCTCGTATTTCTTCAGGGAACACATCTGCAAAATTCTGAACCGTTGGAATACTTTCCAGGGTAGCAGTCTTGTCCTTTGGATTGGCATATCCCACCTGAATAGCATAAATTTGGCATCTTTTCCTAATGCGCTTTGCCAGTTGAGAGGGAGTTATTGGCCATATTTGCAAAGGTCTTAGGATGCTTTGCATATCCTGTTTAACACCTTAATCATTCTTGTAACAGGTAGTTTTTATTTTACAGTTTATAATGGACCAGGGCTTTCCCAACCAGTCCATACCTATCAACACGTCATATGATCCAAGGGGAAGTAAGTTGAGATCTGTCACCAAAGGCTGACCTTCTATTTCCAAAGGACAGTTATCAACCTTAGCCAACACACGTCCTTTTGCCCCTATTGCTAGCTGTACTAGCCAAGGGATCTTAAACTTAAGAGTCTGTAATTTACATTGCTCCACTATATTACGACTAACATAACTTAACATAGCTTGAGGATCAATTAAAACAAATACAGTATGATCAAAGATTTTGCCTTCAAACTCCACCATAGTCGGTTGGTATTTAGCCTGATGATCTTCTAGAGCAACATTAATTTTTTAAACGCTCTAGGCTACATTGCCTACTGTAAATGCTTCATGGATTTGCGAAATATGTTCAGTGCCTTTTCGGTTAAGACAGTTCTTAATGTAATGTGGCCCTCCACATCCCAAACATTGTACTCGAGGTCTTGTCATTACTTTGTTTTTAGCTTTTCCTAATTGCTCACTGGATCTGGGTTCATGGGAAGGTCCAAATATGGACTGGTTTCTATTTGTATTTCTGTTGATTTGTCCCTTGGAAAATCCTTTGCGGACAGTGCCATGCTTTCCCTTATTTCCCACAACAACGTTATTACCCTTTTTGTTAGCCCATTTTTTTCCCATAATTTCTCTCTTCTACTTGCTTTTCTCATAGAATATCCTGGCATTTTGCATCACCTCATCCATTTTTTTGGGTTTTCGAATTCAATTTGCTCCCTCATAAACAAGGGAAAACTACTGACAAATTGTTGTACCATTGCCTTGTCCTCTTGTATGTAAGGTACATAATGAAGGAAAGAGGTAAATTGGGTAATAAACTCATCCATTGTTTGTTGTCCAAGCCGCAGGTCATGGAATTATTTTTCCTTCTCTTTGTAGAATCGTTCAGTTTGATATCTTTCCTTGAAATATTTTTGGAACTTTTCCTAGGTTATACTTTGTTCACTTACCTCTCGTACAATCTTGACCTCCCCCCACCATAAGGTGTTCGTCACTTGTATCTGGAAAATGGCCAAACAATATTTTAAGTTGTGATCATATCCGTATACTTGGAAGTATTTATTCATATTAATAAGCCAAACTTTAGCTGCTTCCTCTAGCTCCCAATTGAAGAGTAGCGGTTTTATTTTTTGGAACTCCCCTTACAGTTTTGTCCACTGCCTTTTTGGTGTTGGGTGCTCAGAGGAATTATCTAACTTCTCCTCTTGATTTTCTTCACCTCTTTTTGTTTCCACAAATTCCGTGCGATAGTCATGTTCTCCCGACATACATCCTTACTCGGGGCTAGGAATCGATTGGCACTGATTTCACTTATCTGATAGGATTTTCATAATTTTTTTCCTCTTCCAGCATTAATCTTGCATTGTCTGCCCATAGTCAGGCCATCTCATCTTTTAACTCTTTGACCATTTCCAATATCGTAAGATTGGTTTTGTGAGCTTCTTCTCCTAACTACACCCATACTTCAGGATTGCTTTCAAGAAATGTTGCAGGTCTTGGGCCTGCCATGTTTCTGTGTGGAATGTTGTCCGTTCTTCCCATTTTCCATTGTTATTATGTTTCTAAACCTGAGCCTATACCAATTAGTAAGTTAACATAGATTGAATTGTACTTACTAGTTTAATCCCATAGGCCACAAACTCATGGAAGAACATGAGTCGCGCAGAGCAGAGAAGGGAGCACAGTGGGAATAGATCTAGCAGGAGTCACAACATGTATAGACTGATGAAATTATGCCATATAGGCTATAGACACATCCCATTAGTTGGCATAGAACAGACAGGGTGAGTTGTGCTTACGATCACATGCACAAGTGTTTTGTAGAATGGATGTCTTTTTGTGCATCCATGTGATCCCACCCATTGGAACACTCACCAAGGCAAAGAATGAAACCAAGTCTGACTAGAGCTAGACATGTACTTCA
Source organism: Pinus taeda (assembly GCA_000404065.3). Classification (NCBI taxonomy): domain Eukaryota; kingdom Viridiplantae; phylum Streptophyta; class Pinopsida; order Pinales; family Pinaceae; genus Pinus; species Pinus taeda. The sequence goes on from APFE031154314.1 coordinate 4,365, forward strand.
ATAAGCTGATGCGCATAGCCACCAACACATAGTTTGAGATCATTGCAAACACTATGCATCAGTATGTTGTTGGTTTGGCTGCACTAAATACTATGATCCACATGTTATCAAATGAGTTGGAAAGAGGTGCCAAATTAGTGTACCTAGGTGCAACAGAGAAAACAGTTCACTTTCAGAAGGATGTCGCCATTGGGCATGTGGACACCACCATGGACTACCAAGATTTGGTCTTTCCACAACTGTCTAAGTCTTAGTGATAGCTTGCATGGCTTGCTTAATCCTATTTTGTCTCACATGGGTAGATGTGGAGATTGTAATGGAACATCTTGTAAAAATGGAAGACTAAGTGTCCATGGTCAAATGTAACAGTCATGTAGTAGTTGAAGAGTCATGAGGGTAGGTTAATAGTCATGAAGGGGAATGTCAAGGGTCACCCCACCCTTTTCTATTTATAGAACCTCATAACTCATTATAGAGGTTTTTGCAAGACAAGCTTCCTATAGCTGTAGCTTAGAGAAATCCTTGAGTGTATTGTAACGATCCTTGGCTTCTCCACAGTGGAGAGATATTATATCTCTTAGGATCAGCAGGTGGTAGTGATTATAACATTTCGTTGTTGGGGCTAGTAGATGGTCATGGTTGTATGGATGATTGGAAATTTCACTTTCTTAATATAATAGAGCCAACATATTTCATGCAAATGTTGTTGTTGTAGTTCAGTTGTCTTGGTTACTCTAATGATATATGCAGTTGGTTTCCTACTCATATCTATTGGACTCTTTCTATATATGTATGTATGAATGTTATTTTGATGTTTTTTGGCTTAACCATCACTTTAGATCATTGGCTAACCTGATTTCCATATTTTGATGTATCCTTGCTTGTCTGTTCCCTTTCAAGCTGGGTGTTTTCATAGGTTTCTATGGGTGCACTAATTCCCCATTTCATGTGTTAGAACCCTTCATACACCTTCCTTGGCATGTTGTGCTAGTCATACCCTTGCTACCAACAAGGAAATTCTACTTACCTGTCCACGTAACCATGGTCAAGGAAATACCATACGACCCACTATTGGGACTCCTCTACCAAATGGTTTGAGGTCTAGATGGGAATTTTTACCGAGGAGATCCCATGACATGTTGTCAGGTACAACAACAACAACATTTTTGGTGCTAGAAGGAGGGCCATATTACAAGTTGTGTCCTCACATCCTGTTTTTAATCTTCTCATATTTGTCATGGATACTGGTAGACTCATCCCTCCATAATGTTTCTCTAATGCCAAACATCTCGACATTAGGAGGGAGTTTTTTGATCTCTTGTGGGAATTCATGTATGGCGGTGAAGGCGAAGTTCCCTAACCTAAGTACTTACAAGAATTATATGCACTTATTGATGATGCATATGACTTCCCTAATGAAGAGGCCAACTTTCTCTTTTCATGCATACTTCACGAATCACCATAATGATTGTGAAGGAGCCTGTCACCCCACAACATGTACTCACTTGAGCAGTTATGTTATCTTATTGAATATACTTTCCATCATTTTAATCCAAGGCCCCTTAATAGAAAACTATTAAAACAATGGAACACTTTGCAATAATTTCCTATGGATTTTTGGCAGCGCTTCCGTGTATTGCAATTTGAAGCTGCGAAAAGATAGGTCAAGTTTCAATATCCTTGGGATAGATTCAAATACTATCTTAACAAATCATTCAATCCAAAGATAAATTTGATGTTCAAAGCCCACCCATCATCCATCATTCATGGAGCTGCACAATCACAGATAGACATGGTCACTATCACAGGTGATTATCTGCCTTTCCTTCATCAAACAGATCCACCACCATAGAGTGATGTGGGAGAACATGCACACACATATGTTCAACTATCACATCCTCCCAACATCACTTCTCTCAATTTTCACGCAGATTTGGTTGTGAAGCCCATGGGTTGTCACATGCCTTTGTTACCTCAGCCTTTGTCCTTGTGTTGTGTTGATCCTATGGATTGCATTTTCTTGTGTTCTTCCATTCCAGACTCTACACCTATTGTGAATAAGGACAAATCCATCGATGAAGTTGGTTTTGCACATCCAACCTATGTTGTCATTTATGATGAGTATGACTGGGAACCTGAACATAAACTTGTGGTAAGGGATGATCTCCTTTTGTCTGTGCCTCCTCTTCTTTTCCCTGACATCTTTGGTAATATTTCCATCTCTATTTTTCTTTTTGTAAATCCACCAATGGATGCACCCATTGTTGATCATTCGTAGAACACACCAAATATCAGCGCATCATTCGATATCGAAGAGGACAAATTATTCATTGAATTTCCCCTTGATTTTTCATCTTCTTTTCCAAAAATGTAGAGGTTGAACATTTTTTCTTCTCACCTACCCCTCTGTTTGATTTATTAGATCATGTGGATGTCGATGAAATCATTGATTTTTCTGATTATAGCTGTTGTGATCCATTTACTCTTATATTCGATCACGATGATGATTCTATCACTATTGATTTTTCAAATCCACCTATTTATGATGATCTATTTGTTGATGAAGTCAAAACCCTAGAGAAAGTCGTAACCATCAATTCGAGCTAATGGTTATGGCAGGCCCTCACTATCCTGAGGTTGGTTTTGCTTACAGTTACGAAATTGTGGAAACACCCAAGGCTCCTTATCACTCATAAGTATGCATTGAAGATGAATCCCACAAATAGATTTCACTTCCGCCACTTGAAGTACATGATCCCTCATTGGAGGAATCTTACACAACAAGAACACATACGCGACACAAGTTTTGTTCATTCCTCTCATTTGATTACATGTCACAGTCAAGAGAATGTGTATTCTTAACATCTGTATGTAGTGTTGCACAACACCATGGTATGTCCATGGATTTCATGTCATGCGCTTACACTCATATGTGTTTTATTGACACATTTAAACTTGAAGTGTGTTCGTATTCATTGTTATATATTTCATGTTTGCCAGGTCGTGCAACTATGCTGCTCACCAACCATACCTTCACCAACATGGATCAACCAATTTTCTGGTGGCTGCATTAGAAATATCACTTCACGTGATCACACCCATGCACTGTTAGCTTAGGCGTAGGAGTAGTGTTTCCTTCTTGTCTTGTTTACTTGCATTCTTATTTTATCATTACATTTTATCTTTGTTTTCTTGTTATCTTATTTTACTAATTGTGTTTATTTCTCATTTTTCTTTTTTTCTTCACTCTTTAGCTTTTTGTTTGCTTGTTTACATGTTACTTTTGTATGAACCGTGTATGACTCTTGAAACAAGCAAGGGTAAAATGCAAGAGGACTTGTGTAGTTATCAATAGTTATTTATCTGTCATCCTATCTCTGTATGTAAAACTTGTTATCTTCAATCCATGATACACCAATGGAAAATATGTGATTTTCAAAGTGAACCATGATGAAAACACAACGCTTGTGCGCTAACTAGTATCACCTACTCTAGTCGGTTGATTTGGGTTAACCCTTGTAAGCTTAGTCAAGTAGAGTAAGGTGAGGGGGAAAACTTAACAAGTATGTTAGAGGTATATAAAAAATAATTCTCTAAAGGAACAACCTCATTTCCTCTCAATAAGTCAGGATACCTATTCCGCCTACGAAATGAATAAGTGTTATGCATAGTTTTGAAAAATGAGGAAGTGAAAAAAAATGAAAATGTGAAAAATTTTGAAAAATGATAAATGAATAAGGCAAAAGAAGAGAAAGGCTTCTTACACAGAGAGGTGATGCAAGTAACTCCATCGAGGTACTGACCAAGCTCACTAGTTGTGGAGTGATGCTTGTGTTCCTGTGTGACTATGTGGGGGTACTATCGAGGCCTGCTAGCTAGGGAGCAACACCAAAGATGAAACTGTAACTATGACTATCATATTTCTTGTGTAACAATGTGTTGTGGTAGCTGCAACACCCTCCAAAATTTTGGCCCACATCTAATTTCAGAGCCTCCTTTGATAGTTTTACTTAATGTTTGCATGCACTCAGGTTCACGTCGTGAGCTCGTGTGAGTCTTTGCACCCACCTTGCTTGACCATTCAATGACCATCTTTTCTATGTTGTTATCAATGTATAGCTTGCGACCATGTTCTGCTCATGCACAATGTCTTCAATTTTCATGTACGTGTTGTGTTCTCTAGGTAAACATCTATTGCATTCACACACAAAGTCATATGCACTGTTGTGAAATCGTCATTGCGGTCGTCTAATGATCGATCACAACCATCATTCTTACCACTCACACTGTCAGTCAGTCATGTTGAGCATGTGTGTAGTGATGTTTTGAGGTGTATTGTCATCAAGTCATGTGAGTGTGCGCTTGCAAGGTCGCATATGCACCATTTCACTTGCTCACACACTTAGTCATTTTTTCTAAAATTATGATGACCAGATCACCCTCTCACAGCGGGAACATCACCCCATTATTGGCTCGACTGATTGTCACCAAAATAGTGCAGAAGCACCCAATAAGCCATTTCAAGTTGTTCTGCCCGCAAGCTCATCAATCAACCCTCTTGCTGGTCAACTAGAAAGTTTGACCAGGCGGTCAACCCTGGACTGACTCCCCAAAACAATTATGCGGAGGCTAAAGAACATTCTCATTCCATGGACTAAGAAAATTGCTCAGAGAGGCTAGACAGATACCCAGTGCTCATTCCTATCTCCCTTAGAAAATTGTGCAGCTTTCTCAGCCATTCACCAGTCATCCGGCCAGCTTCTCACCTAAAAATCTACACAGATTTTATGAGCAAGCCCTCTATAATCCAGTAATCTGCTCAACTAAAAAACTGTGTAGAAATGGGTAACAGGTTAGCCTACCAGCAACTGTGTAGTTTTTCCTGGTAGCAGCTCCCAGCAGCCTGCTGCCCCACTCCCACCACAAACTGCATAGTTTTTGCTACCAAGCTCTTGTTTCGAGGCTCTCACTATCGACTCAGTCCATAAATTGTGTAGATCCTACCTGCCTAGTCCTCCTGCAACTTGCACTACTTCTCCCAAAAAATCCTTAGGTTTGTCCTCCAGCAGAGCTAGATCCCACAAACAGTCACTATTGATCCAGAATGTCTGTCTTTGTCTCCCAGTGACTTCTGCACAGCTTTCACGAGAAGTACTCCGAGCCCACATCCCATCTCGAAATTGAATTGCGTGGTTTTGTAACCTTGTCCTCTCTCTCGATCTCATGCATCCGAAACAATCATGCATCATGGTACACTAGGAGGTTTATGGATTTGATGTCGACCTGTCATGAGTGATTATAGATATAGGTATATGAATAGACATGACACGATGACAGATGGGATGAACAAGGAGAGAACATGCAAAAGGATGCGTTTGCAAACGGACGAACAAATGATGCATGCAAGGAGATGTGTTCGCAAATGGATGACCATGCGAAGATGTGTTCACAGATAGAAGGACATGCGAAGATGTGTCCGCAAATGGATAGATGGAAAAACATGTGAAGATCTGTTTACGAATAGATGAACGGATGAAAATTTCAAGTATGCCAAAGTATAAGAAAGGAGCAACGTGAGAAAACAACATCAAGAAAACTCAAACACCATTAAAGACTGCACACCTTTCCATGTGGAGGTGAAGCTGTGACACACCATGAGGACATCCATCTCTCAACAACGTTGCAGCTTGACATGCACACCAACAACATCACGAACGTACAAAAACATTCATGTCATGATTCATGTCGGGCACATCACTACTGAGGACCATATTGTGTCAATCAATGTAATCTAATGTGGAAGTCCACGAGACCCACTTGTAATCAGAAGAGTCATGTAAAGTTTAAAAGTCATGAAAGTAAAATAGTCATGATGAAAGTTGAACAATCACAAATGGTTATTTTTACCCTTGGCTATAAATAAACCTCATTTGTACCACTACACCGGTGCTACCACCACTACACACACATCAGAGTATTTTAACATGAGTAAGAAATTACTAGATTATTTTTTTTAATAGTGTAACTAGATTTTTTTGAAACAAATCAAAACATTTGTAGGTCTCTTTGTCTTAGATTCAGTCATATGGCCAAACAACGCTTCAAAGATTCTCAGATTATTTAATAATATTAAATAGTTAGACATCACTTCAGAGTACATTAACATTATAGAATACTATTATCGTAACCGAGCAATGTCAATTTTTTGAACTTTGATTAACCAAAAGACTTTATTGGCTAGAGAATTGATCCAACTAGTGTTTTACCTAATGGCGTTGCCAATGCCTATGTGGTTTTTATAACCTTCTTCTCAAAGGTGCGGAAATCATCTATGGGTGTCGCTGTTATAGGAGCCAGCAAGAAGAGGGCGAAAATACAAATGGCCATCACTAATACAAGCTTTGAAGAGGCCATTGATATTGACGCCAAAAAAGAAAAATTTCCAAAAATTCTAGCAAGTGACAAATGAAGCACGAATGAACCGGTGAAGAGAAGAAGGTTAGGTGAAAGTTTAAATAGAGATCGTGTTGGAGTTGCAGTAATTAAATATGATATAAGTGCACGAGTCCAAATATACTATAGAGATAGGGATGGAGTTGCAATTATTAAATATTATATAAGTCTTCGAATCCGTATCTACTACCCCTATGAAAAATACAAAAGCACATTAAATAAAGAAAAGAATAGATTGACTTTTCAAAATGAGAATCATATGTAGTTCCTTCACTAGTCACATATATAAGTGTTTGTTAGTGATTGTTTTGGAATATGGTTT
>APFE031154316.1:0-15940 GCA_000404065.3 Pinus taeda
CAATGTTACAATACATATTTATACATGCCGAAGCATCCAATACCATGGACCGAAAACTATCACGTCCAAAACCATGGAATGAAAACCATAGGTAGGTTCGCCCAACCTAATATAGGGTCCAAAAGAAATTTTCTCGGGGCGCTACCTCGAACCCCGTAGAGGGGGGCTGCCCGCCCCCCTCAAACCCCCCGGATAAGGGGGGCTGTCGGCCCCCTGTGACCCCCCCGCTGCGTAATCGACGCAATGAAGGGGGGGCTCCGCCCCCCCTCTAACCCCCCGGTTCACTACGTGGGTTAGTCGTGGAAAGAATATAACACAACCCAACAAGTCCAGCCAAGGTTGGCCCAATTTGCCAATGGGAAAATGAAAGCAATTAAGACAATGAATGCATTGTGACACTAATTGAAAGCAGAAGTGATTGAGAGTGCATGTAAAACATGAATGAAACATTCAACAAACAGATCAACATGCATGTGGGTGAAGTTGTTCGCCAGCTTAGTGAACGTTCATGCAAAACTGTTTCATGCATGTGACAACAGTGAGATAGTAACAAAAAATGAAAGAGAGCTAGGAAAAGATATTACACATGTAAATGATAGCAAGCATTCAAAGAAATCAATCAAACATCACTCATAGAAGTGAATACACAAAAAGGGACAGAAAATTTGAAAAAGAAAAGTTGAGGCCACTTACCCATGAATAGCTGAGACGGATGTGTCGTAGTGTCCTAGATGTGCTGCGGCATGTTCGAGCTCCAAGATCGATGCGAAAGAATGAGCTCTAATGTGTCAAATAAGTAATTTTGGGCTCATGATGTGCATGCCAAAAATCTAGGAAAAAGCAACACTTGGAGGGAAGTTTCTAAATTGCATGTAACCCTCCATTGCTAAAAATAGCTCCCTGAATCATGAGATGCATTCTTCATGTTTCCCTTTTCTATTTTGGGAATAACAAGTCATGCATGCATGCAAGTCAAGTTTCCTTGGTCCCGGGTGGAACTGGTCAACTGGACTGCTCATGCATGTAGCTGCTCAATTGCTTGAGAAAAATACACATTTCTGGCTGGGAGCTGGGTTGACTTCCCAGGAGCTTTGTGAAATTTCTGGGTAGAGCAGCTAACTATTGCCCATACTTGCGTAAATTCTAGGCTGAGTAGCCCTGTTGGGGAAATTTGCGCAATTCCTGCTGGGAGTGTTGGCTAGCAAAATTGCACAATTCTAGAGCCGAGTAGGCTACCAAATATAATTACGCAATTTCTGGAGGGAAGGATGGTTTCCATCCAGTAATGTGCAATTTTATTGGGGAAGATGCTCAACCTACAATTGGACCAAGTCCAAGTGAAGAGTCTCTGAGGGAAATGCACCAAATTGTGATTGACAAGCTTCCTTTGTGCATGAAAAAAACTGAAGCTTGTGTACTTCATGAAGCAAGACAAGGTGTTGTGAAAGGTTGCTAGGGAGGCTCCAAAAAGGGCTAAGAAAATTTTTTGGAGGGTGATTGTAGCCATTACAACACTTGGCAACACACTGTTATAACACCGGCTCTCTGAATGGACCTTGTTCATGGAAACCAAGTCTAACACCTCAGCTCATCTTGGTTTCACACTAGCTTTATTGTAAGATGTATCATTTGTCAAGCTCTTAGTCGATTGACACACATTCCAAAACAAGGCAACACAGTTGTTTCGATTGTGGTTGAGGGGTATATTGGTGCACAAGTAGTATAGTCTTCAGATTATTAGTTTCATCTCTGGTCTTGCTCAGCTTCCAGCATGCCTGGATAGTACCCTGATGAAGTCACATAGGAACAAAAGCATGGCTCCGCTACTAGCAAACTTGGTCAGTACCCTAACAGAGTTACTTGAATCACCTCCCTATGCAGCAAGCCTTTCTCTTCTTTCGCCTTATTCATTTTTCATTTTGAATTTTTTGAATTTTCATTTTTTTATTGTGCATAACACTTGTTCATTTCAGAGCTGGAAGAGGGATCCTGACTTATTGAAAGCAGAAGAGGTTGTTCCAGTAGAGAAGTAGTTTATTGTATCTTTGACGTGCCTGTTAAGGTTTCCCCCCCCACCTTACTCCACTTGACTGAGCTAACAAGGGTTAACCCAAAAGCAACCGACTAGAGAAGGTGACACTAATTAGCGCATAAGCATTTTGTTTTCACCAAGGTTCACTTTGAACAATATGTATTTTCCTTCTATGCATCATGGACTAAAAGTAACAAGCTTTTCATACAGAGGCAAGATGACAGATAACCAGGTAGCGACAGTTGTACAAGCCCTCTTGTACTTCACCCAGCTCGTTTCAAGAGTCATAAATAGTTTCATGCAAAAATAATCTATGAATGAAACAAATGAACTATATGAAACAAGCAAATTAACAAACTACAAAGCAAAGCAAGAGCAGAGGTAAAAGTAAAAGCAAAGAAAGTAAGCAAAAAAGCAAGGAGACAAACAAGAAAATAAGCAAATAAGAAAACAAGCATGCAAGCACATTGACTGAAAGCAAACACTACTCCTACTCCTACACTAATGGTCCATGGGCTTGATCATGTGAAGTGATATTTCCAATGTAGCCACCATCGCATTGGTTGACCCATGTTGTTGAAGGCTTGGTCTGCGAGCAACCCAATTGTGTAAACCAACAAGCAAGAAATATATAACAATGAAGACAACCACACTTCATGTTTGACAGTGCCCACATGAAATAAGTGAGTGTGAATGCATGATGAGTAGTCCATGGAGTTATCATGGTGCTATGTGACACTACGTGCAACTTTGAAGCACAAGCACACTCTTGACTGAGACATGCAAGCAAACGAAAGAAACAAAGATAACTTGCATTGCGAACGAGTGCTTGCAATGTAAGATTCTTCCAATGCATTATCGATGGGACTACGTGCAACTTTGAAGCACATGCACACTCTTGATTGAGACATGCAAGCAAATGAAAGAAAAAAAGATAACTTGCATTGCGAACAAGTGCTTGCAATGTAAGATTCTTCCAATGCATTGTCGATGGGATTGTGGAGGTTGAGTGGAGGAACTATGATCTGTGTGTGAGATGGACCTTCAATGCATACATATGAGTGATGAGGAGCCTTGGGTGATTGAATAGTTTCATGATTGGAAGTGAGACTAATCCCAAGAGAGCGAGGACCTAACATTACCATTAGCTCATGCTGAAGTTCCTCGATAGTCTTGGGTGTTTCAACTTCATCATCATATAGATCATCATAAACCAGTGACTTCGAAAGATCAACTGTGACACATTCATGATCGTGATCAAATATGGAAACAAATGGATCATGATCGCAATGATCAGAAAAATCAATGATTTCATCGACATCTTCATGATCAAACGAATCGAGCAAAGGGGTAGATGAAAAGCGAACAAACTCATCCTTTGTGTTTCCATAAAATACAGATGAAATATCAAGTGGATTTTCAACGAATAGATTATCCTCTCGATTATCAAATGATGGACCAACATCTAGTGAGTCTTGCGAGTGATCAACAATGGGTCTATTCGTGGATGAAGACACACATGTGAAATCATGGATGGCAAGTTCACTAAAGATGTTAGGAAATAACGAAGGGGCTCAGACAAAAGGGAGTTATCCTTCACTGAGTGTTGATGCTCAAGATCCCACTCATAATCTTCATGAATGAGAGCACATGTTGGTTGTGCAACACTAACTCCATCAATGGGTTGTTCCTCGTTCATAACAAGTGAAGAGTATGGAATGGATGATCACAAGACAGTATCATCTGGAGGAACATCTGAGTACAAAGACGAATTTTGTAGAACAAAATGCATATGAGTACTCAAATGGCTCAACCAAATTTATGTGAAAATTGATAGAAGTGATGTTGGGAGAATGTGAAAGATGAACATGTGTGTGAGCATGGTCTTCAACATCACTAGACAGTGGTGGAGCTATTGAATGAGAGGAAGGCAGACACTTAGTTGAGATAGTGATCGCATCCACATGTGATTGGGCAGCTCCATCAATGAAGAATGTTGAGCGAGGCTTGATCCCAAGCTTCATATTGAGACAGGCATATTTCTTAAGGAAATACTCGAACTTGTCCCAAAGGTAGGAAAATTTCATCTGGCTCCTCGGAGCTTGAAATTGCAAGTCATGGAAGCATTGCCAAAAATCAATAATGGATTTATGCGGAGCCTTCCGTTGGTGTAACAGTTTTCAGTCAAGATGTTTTGGATCAAAATGATAGAAAGTGTCTTCAATGATATCACAAAAATGCTCAAGTGAGTGCATGTTGTCAGCTGGTAGGCTAAGCAATCATCAATGTGGAGATTCGTGAAGTGTTTGTGCAAGAAGCAAGCTAGCCTATTTGTCAGAACACCCATCTTCCTCATGAAGCATGGAAACAAAGTCATGTAAGTACTCAAGCCAGGCTACTTCGCCTTCATCATAATATGTGTAACTGGAAAAGAGATCGAAAAACTCTCTCGTGATGGAGACATCTTCATAATTCGAAAAATATCGCAGAGGGTGAAGAGTGCAAGAATCCATGAAAGGCATGCAAAGGTTCAAAACTGGATGAGAGGACATAGCTTGTCATCTAGCCCTCCTTCTAGCACCAGAAATGTTGACAGTGCTGGACCTACCAATATGTCAAGGGGATCTCCCCGGTAAGAAGTCCCAATTAGACCTTAGACCATTTGGTGTAGGATTCCCAATAGTGGGTCGTATGGTAATGCCTTGACCATGATGTCACACAGAGGCAAGTAAGATAACTCTATCAGTAGCAAGGGTGTGACCGTTGTAGTGAGTCAAGGAAGGTGTACTAGAGGTTTCTATCATAGGTGGGTTGAGATTAGTTCAGCCCTTGGAAACCTATAAGTGTACTCAGCTAGGAAGGGAACACATGAGAGAAGATGCATCACAAGCTAGAAAGTAGGTTAGTGTAGCAATCAAAAGTGATCGTTAAACCAACAACATATTTGCAATAAGATTCATATAATTTCATACAAAAGTGTTCATACACAACTTCGAAAGTTAAACAACATACATCACTAAAGCAACTGGAACAGTCAACCTATAATAACAACATATGCATGAAAACATGTTGTCTCTTATTATATAAGGAAGTGTAAGTTACAATCATACATTACATCCATGTAAACCTACTAGCACCAACAGTGGAACATTACAGCCACGTCTGCCTTCTCCTCTAAAGAGATGAAATAGCTCCATGTAGTGGAGAAGCCAAGGCGTGTTACAATACTGTCCAAGCTCTTTCTAATATAGTCTTATCAGAAGTTTGGCTGACCAAAAGCTTATACAATGAGTTATGAGGGACTATTTATAACAAAGGGTGGGGTGGCCCTTGACATTCCCCTTTGTGATTTTTCAACTACCCTCATGACTCTTCACTTGCTCTATGACTATTACATCCACTATTGACACTAGACTTACACTTGACATGTCTCAACATTACAATGCACATGTACCCATGTGAACACAATGGCATGAGCAAGTGAAACTAGACATCACTCTGACTTAGACAACTATTGAAGTCCAACTGCTCAACATCCTCATGTTGATCAACAGTAACATATTGATGCCAAGATCTGTAGTCCCTGATAGTGTCCGTGCATTCCACAGTGACATCCATCTAAAACCTGACCTTTGCCTCCATAGCATAAGGGTACACTGCTTGCACTCCTCTGTCGAACTCCAATAAAAGCATGTGCATCATTGTCTTTAATGTGGCTAGACCAACAAGATACTTATGCATGATTTTTTCACTGATATGAAAGTCTGGGCTAGTGGCGATGCACATCAACATGTCGAAGTACAAGTCAAGCTCTAGTCAGAACTGCTTCTTTGTCTTCACCTAGGTGAGAGTCCCGATTGATGGGATCACATGAGTGCGCACCACAACATACATACTCTTGAATACTCATGCATGGGAGGCCTGTATGGTAGTGATGAACTACAAGAGCTCTTCATAATTATGGATCTAACTTTGGATACGTGCCTTTGGCTCGGCCACATTGACCCTCATCATCTTAGGCAAGTGAAGTGGGGATCCCTTGTACTTCATCGTCCATGTTTTCATGTCATCAACAATAGCATGCACATTCATCAAGATGCATTCTCTTTTGGCACATCACTGCTGCCATCTATTGAGATGGAAAACAACCTTGTGCATGGTACCAAACTTAGAGTAGCATGCTCGTGTAACTGTGTCAAAGGAAAATACTTCATCTAGTATTGCCTTATTCAGTTCATCTCGGGCAGATATTGTTACCAAGTCTCCTCCTTGCTTGTTCGTTTATAGTTTCTTTGCCATTCACTCATTCTCAGCTATTAGGAAGTGAACACTTGAGCTAGTGGCTTCAGCATACACTCTGGTTGCATCGGCCAAGGTAGCTGGATGTTTGCGCACATTAGTCACGACTACACGTTCCTCAACTTGCACAGGAGATGTTTGATCCTGCAGAGTTGACACTCTGCGGTTCTACACAAATCTCTGTTGGGATTCATCAAATGAGATGTTGTGCATATCTTCTTCCAGTTGAACACCAAGGATCTCAGTGCCTCCTTAAACATCTGAGACTTTCTCATCATCTAGATGCATTGAAGTGAGTGAGTCAACCTCTTTGTGGTGAGGCATGAGGTCCAACTCCTGCTACTCTATGTTTGCATTTGGCTGTTGAAGTGCTTGTTCTATCTCATGAGCGAAGTCTTCCCCTGTGATGGTTCACTCTGTTCGCCTAATGCTAGCTGTTCAGATGAATCAACTACTTGTACGGGTGCTGCTTCGTTTTTTTTCACATGTTGTGCCCCTTGGTGTACCTGTTGTTGCTGCACTTCCCTCTCTTGTTTGTGCAACTCTTGTTCCTTTCGAAGTTCCTCCCTTAGCTCATGCAACTCCTTCTCTACTTCTTCCATTCTCTTATTCTCCTTCTACCTTTGCGCAATTCACTTGTCTCGCTGCTACCTCTTTCCTCTATAGCCATAGCTTCTTTCTCTACAAGTGGATCTGCTCGAAACTTGTAGCTTTGTTCCTCCTCCATGTGATAGACAATCGTCCACTTCCCTTGGTCACGCATTGGTATGCTTGGTTCTATTGCCACTACTGCTACTATTGGTGCTCTTCGTGATGCTGCTTCACTAACCACTCCACATCAAAGCCAACTAGTTCATTGGCTCTGGAGAAACTGTAGCAATATCTCCATGGGTCCTCCTCAGCGCAATGAAATGCCTGGTGTATCCAGTTGCACTGAACTCTCGTGCAGTGATCCTTCATAATGCAATGTGGGTCATACGAATTGTAGCTTCGAAGGTCGAATGGGTACTTCTTCATCAGTTCTACTACAACATCCACTTGCTTGATACTTTGGATCACATATAACCCAATCTGCAACGAAAGAGTATGCCAAGGTGCCTTCTTCTTCTGATGTAGTCTAGCTATCAATCCCATCAAGATGCTATATGCTACTTCCTACATGACATGTACATCCAAGGCAAACTTTGGCAGAAAATGCAGAGACTTCTCCAGACTAAACATTCAGATGAAAGTGCTAGACAGTGAGGCATACCAATCTACAGTGCCTATCAATGTCTCCATTGCTTCCTTTGACATGCAAGGTGGATCTTGTTCGAATATCATCTTGTACACAGGGGCAAAAAAATGATTAGACAACCGTGTGATTACTCCTTTGAAGCTGTATTCGGATAATAGCTTGAAATATGTGTTCACAACAGTCTTCATCTATGACCATGTCCACTCCAAGCCCGGGAACTCCTGTCAGGCGCAGACTGCATCTAGGATGTAGGTGGACATGTAGATCTCTACATGCATACGTCCATGTGACTGTTGAGCCTTTGTTATTTGTCCCTTCAGTTGATGAGCCAGTATGTTGGATGAGTTACATGGTTTTCCTTCTCTAACCACTTGGTCCAGTGCAACCACCCAACTTCGTGGGAAGGTTTCCGTGCTTTCTTGGCCATACTCTCAACAATAAAATATGATAAAGTTATGGTATGCCTTCCTTGGTATCTTTTTCTTGTAGATCGATTAGTTGTCAACCTAAATCGAGCTGGCTCTTTTACCCAATTCTTTAGAATGTCTATGGAGTTAGCACTACTGTTTGGTAAGCTAAATAGAGTCTCCATGATAGTCACAGGCTCTAACATTTGATACATCTCATCATAATCTCATTCCCAAAAGGTTGCAATCTTTGTCCCACTGACACTGCTCGAGGTCATCATCTCATGATTAGTGTGAGAGACGATCTAGTGTATCATGTCCGCGCAGGGGAACACGGGATATCAACATGAAATCGGATACAATCTAGACTTGTGAATGTTCACATACACTTGAAGGTCTTCGAGGTGTTCCCCGAACGTGCCTACAAATATTTCATTAACCTCTTGCCACTTCAGTTTGATGTCGTTGTCTAGATACAACTTTGTATCTTCATAGATCGGCAGACTAGAGGACACTTGCTCCATGGATGCTCCAGCTACATTTCCATCAGTGTCTTATGATATTGTTCTCTTAGAAGCCATTGAGATAGATGAACACCTAAAAGATCTGGAGACAAGAAACATGCATGGCAGGAAATCTGTCAGTGAAAAAAGCAACTTTGGGGAATGACACAACACATACTTGGGAAACTAATGGGAAATATTGTGCAATTTCTTTTGGGAGGCTAGTGGTTGGCTATGAGAACTATGCAAAAGGAAGTCTAGGCTATCTAGGAGGTAGGACTAGCTACTGGATCTATGCAAGGTACAATCCAGACTAGCTGTTGGGATTGCAATATGTGCAATCCAGCTAGGAGTGACTACAGGCTCAGGGATTGCATTGTGCAATTTTCTAGGCCAGCAATCACTACCCCTCAAAAATGCGCAAAATAGTGCTGGAGGGTAGTGTTGGGTAGAAATGTGCATTTCTGGAGAGGAAGGCAGAGCCTTCCTTCGCTAGATTGCGCAATGTAGTCTTAGTGAAGGCAGAGTTTGGGCCAAGGTTGGCTCGACTTGCCGACATGCAATTGAAAGAAAATAAGATAGTGAATGCATGGTGACACTAAGTGAAAATAGAAGTGATTGATAGTGCATGCAAAACATGACTGAAAGATTTAGAAAACATATCAACATGTATGTGGGTGAAGTGGTTCACTGGCTCGATGAACGTTCGTGAAAAATAGTTTCATGCATGCGACATTAGTGATGTAGAAATGAAAAATGAAACAAAGTTATGACAAGATAGTATACATGTAAACGACAACAAGCATTCAAAGAAATCAAGCAAACAACACTCGCACAAGTGAATACAAAAAAGGTGACAGAAATGCTAAAAAATACAAGTTGAGGCCACTTACCTATGAATAGTTGAGTTGAATGTGTTCAAGAGTCATGGATGTGCTATCGGATGTCAGAGCTCCAAGATCAATGTGAAATAATGAGCTCTGATGCGTCGAATAAATAAGTTTGGGCTCATGACGCGCATGCCACAAATCTAGGAAAAAGCGACACTTGGAGGGAAGTTTCTAAAACAACTTTGCATCTAACCCCCGATTGCTAAAAATAGCTCCGTGAATCATGGGATGCCTTTTACGATTTTGGGAAGAGCAAGTCATGCATGCATGCAAGTCAATTTTCCTTGGTCCTAGGTGGAAATGGTCAACCAGAATTCTCATGCATGCAGTTGCTCAACTTCTTGAGAAAAATGCACATTTCTGGCTAAAAGATGGCCAGACTGCCCAGAGGGTTTGTGAAATTTCTGGGCAGAGCAGCTAACTATTTCCCAGATTTGCGCAAATTCTTGGCTGAGTAGCCCTTCTGCGGAAATTTGTGAAATTCCTATTGGGAGTGTTGGCTGGCAGAATTGCGCAATCCTAGAGCCCAAAAAGCTGCCAGAAAAAATGGTGCAAATTATGGAGGGAAGGCTAGTTTCCCTCCATAAATGCACAATTTTCTTAGGGAAGCTTCTCAGCCTGTAGTTGGACGAAGTCCGGATGAACAACCCGTGAGGGAAATGCATTAAGCTATGATCGATAGGTTGCCTTTGTGCATGAAAACACTTAAGCTTATGTACTTCACGAAGCAAGACAAGATGTTGTGAAAGGTTGGTAGGGAGGCTCCAAAACAGGCTAAGGAAAAATTTGGAGGGTGCTTGTAGCCACTACAACACTTGGCGACACATTGGTAGAACTCCAGGTCTCTGAATGGACCATGTTCATGAAAATCAAGTCTAACAACTCCGTAATTATTTTTTAGTTCCCAGCTCATCTTGGTTTCACACTAGATTGATTGTAAGATGTAGCATTTGTCAAGATCTTGGTTGATTGACACACATTCCAAGCCAAGGCAATAGTTCTTTTGATTGGGGTTGAGGGGTATATTGGTGCACAATCAATATAGTTGTCAGAGTATTAGTTTCATCTCTGGTGTTGCTCCACTGCCAGTAGGCCTAGACAGTACCCTGGCGGAGTCACATAAGAACACAAGCATGGTTCCGCTTCGAGCAAGCCTAGTTAGTACCCTGGCCTAGTTACTTGCATCACCTCCCTATGTAGGAAGCATTTCTCTTCTTTCACCTTATTCATTTTTCATTTTGAATTTTTTGACTTTTCATTTTTTCACTATGCATATCACTTGTTCATTTCAGAGGCGGAAGAGGGATCTCGACTTATTGAGAGCAGAAGAGGTTTTTCCAGTAGAGAAGTAGTTTATTTTATCTCTAACGTGCCTGTTAAGGTTCCCCCCCCCCCACCTTACTCTACTTGACTGAGTTGACAAGGGTTAACCCCAAAGCAGCTGACTAGAGAAGGTGATACTAATTAGTGCACAAGCATTGTGTTTTCTCCAAGGTTCACTTAGAATAGTACATATTTTCCTTCGACGTATCACGGAATAAAAGTAACAAGCTCTTCATACAGAGGTGCGATGACAAATAACCAAGTAGCGATACTTCTACAGGCCCTCTTGTACTTCACCCAACTCTTTTCAAGAGTCATACATGGTTTCATGCAAAACTAACCTATGAAAGAAACACACGAACTATATGAAACAAGCGAACTAACAAACTACAAATCAAAGAAAGAGCATAAGAAAAAGTGAAAGCAAAGCAAGTAAGAAAACAAGAAAGAAGACAAACAAGCAGATAAGCAAATATGAAAACAAGCATGTAAGCACACTAACTAAAAGAAAACACTACTCTTACTCTCACACTAACGGTGCATGTGCCTGATCACGTGAAGTGATATTTGCAATGCAACCACCGGCGAATTGGTTGACCCATGTTATTGAAGGCTTGGACTGCGAGCAACATAGTTGTACGAATCAGTAAGCAAGAGAGATATATCAATGAAGAGAACCACACTTCATGTTTTACAGTGCCCATAGGACATAAGTGAGTACAAGTGCATGATGAGCAGTCCGTGGACTTATCATGGTGCTGTGTGACACTACATGCAACTTTGAAGCAAAAGCACACTCTTGATTGAGACATGCAAGCAAATGAAAGAAACAAAGATAACTTGTGTCATGAATGAGTGCTTGCAATGTAAGATTCCTTCAATGCATGAGCGATGGGATCATGTAGGTCAAGTGGAGGAAATATGATCTATGTGTGAGATGGATCTTCAATGCATACAGATCAGTGATTAGGAGCATTGGGTGATTGAATAGTTTCATGATTATAAGTGAGACTAATCCTAAGAAAGCGAGGACCTAACATAACCATTAGCTCGGGCTGAAGTGCCTCGAGAGTGTTGGGTGTTTCAACTTCATCATCAAATAGTTCATCATAAACCAGTGGCTTTGAAAGCTCAACTATGATAGATTCATGATCATGATAAAATATAAAAACAAATGGATCATGAACACCATGATCAGAAAAATCAATGATTTCATCAGCATCATCATGATCAGAGGAATCAAACAGAGGGGTAGATGAAAAGCAAACAAACTCATCCTCTATGTTTCCAAAGAAGACAGATGAAAGATCAAGTGGATTTTCAATGAATATCTTATCCTCTTCGTTATCAAATGATGGACCAACATCTGGTGATTCCTGCAAGTGATCAACAATGGGTTCATCCATGGATGAAGACACACATGTGATATAATGGATGGCAGATTCACCAAATATGTTAGGAAGTAATGGAGGGGGCTCGGATGGAAGGGAGCTCTCCTTCGTTGAGTGTTTATGCTCAAGCTCCCACTCATACTATTCATGAATTATAGCGCATGTCGGTTGTGCAACACTAACTCCGTCAATGGGTTGTTCCTCATTCACAATGAATGAAGAGTCTGGAATGGAAGAACATAAGACAATATCATCTGGAGGAACACCCAAGTGTGAAGACGGAGGTCATAGAATAGGAGGCATAGGAGAAATCAAAGGAATCACAACCAAATCTGCTCGAACATTGAGTGAAGTGATGTTGGGAGAATGTGAAAGATGAACGGGTGTGTGAGCATGATCTTCAACATCACTAGGCAGTGGTGGAATTGTTGAATGAGAGGAAGGCAGACAGTCAGTCGAGACAATGACCGCATCCACATGAGATTACATAGCTCCATCAATGAAGAATCTTGAGCGAGGCTTGATCTCAAGCTTCATCTTGGGATGAGCAGATCTCTTAAGGTAATACTCGAACTGGTCCCAAAGATAGGCAAATTTCATCTGGCTCCTCAGAGCTTGAAACTGCAAGTCGCGGAAGCATTGCCAAAAATCAATAACCAATTCATGCAGAGCCTTTCGTTGGTGTAACAGTTTTTGGTCAAGATTATCTGGATCAAAATGATAGAAAGTGTATTCAATTTGATCACATAAATGCTCAAGTGAGTGCACGTTGTTATCCGGTAGGCTGAGCAGCCATTGACATGGAGATTCATGAAGTGTGTGTGTAAGCAACAAGCTGGCTTGTTCGTTAGAACACCCATCTTCCTCATGAAGCATGGAAAGAAATTCATGTAAGTACTCAGGCCAGGCCACTTTGCCTTCACCATCATACGTGTGAGTGGATAAGAGATTGAAAAACTCACCCATGAAGGAGACAACTTCATGATTCAAAAAACAACGTGGAGGGAGAAGAGTGCAAGAATCCATGAAAGGTATGCAAAGGTTCAAAATTGGATGAGAGGACACAACTTGTCATCTGGCCCTCCTTCTAGCACCAAAGATGTTAACGATGTCAGACCTACCAACATGTCAAGGGGATCTCCCCAGTAATACGCCCCAATTAGACCTCAGATCATTTGGTGTAAGAGTCCCAACAGTGGGTCATATGGTAATGCCTTGATCACAATGTCACACAGAGGAAAGTAAGATAACACTGTCAGTAGCAAAGGTGTGACCACTGTAGTGAGTCAATGAAGGTGTATGAGAGGTTTCTAACACAGGTGGGTTGAGATGAGTGCGCTCGTTGGCAACTTGTAAGTGTACTCAGCTGGGAAGGGAACACACGAGCGAAGATGCATCACAAGATGGAAAGCAAGTCCTTCTAGCAATCCAAACAGATGGTTAGACCAACATCACATCTACAACAAGATTCATATAATTGCATACAAAAGTGTTCATACACAACTAAGTAAGTTAAACAACATACAACGTTAAAGCAACCAGAACAGTCTAATTACAATAACAACATATACATGAAAACATGTTGGCTCTTATTATATAAACAAGTGTAAGTTCCAATCATACAATACATCCATGTAAACCTACTAGCCCCAATAGTGGAACGTTACAACCACATCTACCTACTCCTCCAAGGATATGAACTAGCTCCGTGTAGTGGATAAGCCAAGGCACATTACAATATTGTCCAAGCTCTTTCCAAGATAGTCTTATCAGAAGCTTGGCTAACCAAAATCCTATACAATGAGTTATGAGGGACTATTTATAGCAAAGGGTGGGGTGGCCCTTGACATTCCCCTTTGTGACTGTTCAACTACCCTCATGACTCTTCACCTACTCTATGACTGTTACATCCACTATTGACACTTGACTTACCCCTAACATGACCCAACATTACAATGCACATGTACCCATGTGAACACAATGGCTTGAGCAAGCAAAACTGGACATCACTCTGACATAGCCAACTATAGAAGTCCAACTACTAAACATCCTCATGTTGATCAACAATAACATATTGATGCCAAGCTCTGTAGTCCTTGATAGTATTTGTGTGTTCCATGGTGACATTTGTCTGAGACCTGACCTTTGTCTCCATAGCATCTAGGTACACTGCTCAAGCTCCTCTATCCAATTTGTCTGAAAGAATGTGCATCATTGCATTCATTTTGGCATGACAAACAACATACTTGTGCATGATTTCTTCACTGATAGGAAAGCCTGGGTTGGTGGAAATGCACATCAAGTCATTGAAGTATGAGTCAAGCTTTAGTTGGACCTGCTTCTTTGTCTTCACTTGGGGGAGAGTCCTGATTGATGGGATCACATGAGTGCACACCACAACATCCATACTCTTGTATACTCATGCATGGGAGGCATATATGCTAGTGATGAACTACGGGAGCTCTTCATAATTCTGGATCTAACTCCGAATACGTGCCTTTAGCTCGATCACATTGAGTCTCATCATCTCAGGCAAGTGAAGTGGGGCTCCCTTGTACTTCATCATCCATGTTTTCATGTCATCAACAACAGCATGCACGTTCATCAAGATGAATTATCTTCTAGCACATTGTTTCTACCATCTGTTGAGAAGGATGACTGCCTTGTGCATGGTACCAAACTTAGAGTAGCATGCTCGCATAACTATGTCAAGGGACAATACTTCATCTAATATTGCCTTCTTCAGTTTAGCTTGGGTGGACATTGTCACCAAGTCCCCTCCTTTCTTGGCCATTTGTAATTCCTTTTCCATTCATTCATTCTTAGCTATTAGGAAGCGAACACTTGAGCTAGTGACTGTGACATAAACTATGGTTGCATTGGTTGAGGAAACTGGATGTTTGTGTACATCCATCATGATCACTCATTCTTCAACTTGTGCAGGACATGTTTGATGCTCTAGAGTTAACACTCTGTGAGACTGCACAACTCTATGTTGTGTTTCATCAAATGATATGTTGTGAATCTCTTCTTTCAGTTGATCACCAAGGGTCTCAGTGCCTCCTTGGTCATCGGAGACTTGCTCATCATATGGAGGCATTGAAGTAGGTGAGTCAACCTCTTTATGGTGAGGCATGAGGTCAGCGTTCTGTTCCAACTCCTACTACTCCATGTTTGCATCTAGCTGTTGAAGTGCTTGTTCTATCTAATGAGCGAAGTCTTGCCCCTACGATGGTTCACCCTATTCGACTGATGCTAGCTATTCAGATGAATCAATTACTTGTATGGGCACTGCTTTCTCTATTTTCACATGTTGTGCCCCCTGTTGTATCTATTGTTTTTGTGCTTCCATCTCCTGTTTGCATAACTCTCGTCCCTTTCATAGTTTCTCCCTCAACTCATGAAACTCCTTCTCTGCTTCTTCCATTCTCTTCTTGTCCTTCTACCTTCATGCGATTTGCTTGTCGCGCTGCTGCCTCTTTTCCTCTATAGCCATAGCCACTTTCTCTACAATTGGATCTGCTCGAAACAAGCAGCTTTGTTCCTCCTCCATACGATCGAAAATCCTCCTCTTCCCTTGGTTAGTGCATTAGTATGCTTGGCTCTGCTGCCACTGCTGCTACTACTACTACTACTGGTGCTCTCTGTGGTGCTGCTTCACTAACCACTCCACAATGAAGCCAATCGGTTCATTGGGTCTGCAGAAATTATAGAAATATCTCCATGGGTCCTACTCTGGCCAATGAAATGCCCCGTGGATCCAGTTGAACTGAACTCTCATTTAGTGATCCTTCACAATGCAATGTGGGTCATATGGATTGTAGCTTCGGAGGTTGAATGGGTACTGCTTCATCAGTT
>APFE031154319.1:8845-19762 GCA_000404065.3 Pinus taeda
CCATCGCATCCAATACCATGGACTGAAACCATCGCGTCCAAAAAACATGTGCGAAAATCATGCACAAAACCATAGGTGGGTCCGCCCAACCTAACATAGGGTCCAAAACCAAAATTTTCCGGGGCGCTGCCCCGGACCCATAAAGTGGGGTTACGAGTACCCCTCAAACCCCCTGTTAATTATGTGGAAAGAATATAACACAACCCAACATAGAGGTGATGCTTGGTATATTTTGTTGACCAATTTCTTAGAAAATCCAGGTCTCGCATCTTCACCACCTCAATTTCCTTTCCATCTAACACCCTGAGGTTATTATCCTCCTTTGAATATGTCGAGACAGTCATCCTTGTTTACTCAAACGCCAGAAACCTTCTTACATGGCGGTCCTTCTGTTCCTCTTGGGTATCAGTCTTTATCTGGTACGTTTTTAGGGGCTTCTCCTCGACCCATTGAATATGTCGTATCTCCTGGTCATAACGGAACTAAACCGTTAAGTGTCGAAGAGATTCTTATGATTATTGGTACTACTCCTAATCTGCAACCTCAAGGTAGTTCAATACCATCTAGGGGGCAGCCGCAAGGTACTCAAATACTGCCTGGGGGGCAACCTCAAGGTAGTCCATTACCGCCTGGGGGGCAAACTCAAGGACAGTATGTCCCTACGGGACAGTGTTTTCCTCAAGGTCAACCCCAGTATCAATATGTACCTCAAGGTCAACCCTAGTATCAATATGTGCCTCAAGGTCAATACCAGCCTCAAGGTCAGTACCAACCCCAAGGTCAGTACCAAACGCAAGGTTAGTACCAACCTCAAGGTCAGTACCAACTTCAGGGTCAATATCAACCTCAAGGTTTTCAACCACCTTCAGGTCATTCATTTGTTCAAGGACCCAGAAATGTACCATATAATTATCAATCTTACACTCAAACTGGTTTTGGTCCTCAATATGCTCAACCTGTTATGGGTCCATACCTCGGAGTGAACGTGGTGTGGGATCAACAGACTCCGCAACCCAGTGTGCAGTTGTCATCCCAATCTCGACAATCTTTTGTTTCTGGTTCACCCCAGCAACCTGTCCAGCCTACTACTCAAACTGCTACACCTGGGGTAGCTCATTAGTCTGGGCCTAGTTCGCCTCAAACTCCGTCCCAAACATCTGCTACAACTGCTGTGGCTTTTGTTCAATCCACTCCACCCATTTCTGGAGTATCAGCGGCTCCAGTTTCTATTGCTCTTGTATCAACTCCTCAAGCCTCTTTACCCTAGTCTGGACCTACAATCCAGACTCTAGTTTCCATGCATGTAGGACAACCTGGGCCTAGTACGGTTGTCACAAGTCAAACCCAATTTACTTATCAATCGTACCAGGGGCAGTACCAATTTGGCCCTGCTATGCAGAACCCGACTTATCAGTATCAACCGTACCCTGGTTATACGTATCAACAACCTCAACAACCTCAGTATGGTCCGGTTAATCCTGGTTTTCCAGGAGGATATAATATCCCAAATGCGAATCCAATACCAAGTTATCTTGGATATCCTCCTCCTGGGGTTGGTCTTATGACCCCAAGTTTTCGGGATCCGAACCGTCAGTTACCGTTTATAGCAACTTTGGATTTGCCTGACTTGTCGCACCTTACGAACGATCCCATTAATTATCTTCCATTTTGGCTGCCAATTCCGAATAAGTTGCCCAGTGATATACCAAAGTTTGAGGGGAAGTCAGGAGAAGATCCGTCTAATCATGTGATGACTTACCATCTCTGGTGTGCATCGAATTCCATTATAGATGATTCAATTTGTCTTCATCTTTTTCAACGCACTTTGATTGGCCTTGCAGCCAAGTGGTACATTGAGTTGCCACGAGGCTCTTTTTATAATTTTAGTAAGTTAGCCACTTCCTTCCTTACTCATTTTCAGCTGCCAGCCTGATATGACAATGGCACGGAATTATTAACTTCATTAAAGTAGTCGACATCCACATATATTTCAGATCATATTCATGAATGGCGACGTCGACGTCGTTTAGTGAAAGTTTTTATCCCGGACCAAATTTTGGTAGAATGGTTTGTAAAATCATTATTACCCAAAATAACTGAAGATGTAGCTAAGGCAGGAGTAGTTACAGAAGAGCAAGTAATTGCTCAAGCTCAGTACCTTGACTTAGTTTATACGCAGTCAGGTACGTTACATGAGAAAATCCCTGACCTTCCGAAACAAAATCAAATAGCTGCACCTCCCTCAGGGTCTCATGCCACTGACGGTATGTTTGGTACTATTAATACCAAAAGTAAGAAGAAATCCTCCAACAATTCTTCTCCTATTATAACTTTACCAGATTCCCCTAAGGGAGAGTCTTCACCTGAAATTTCTGCCGATGTTCATGTCGTCGAATCATCTACGACCAAATCAAAATCTAACGGCAAGAAGAAAGGTCAGAAGAAGAATAAGCAGAACTCAAAGGAGAAATTTGATAAACCTGAATCTACTGACGAGAAACGAAAACCTCGATATCCTTGTCTCATCTGTGATGAGGATCACTTTACAAGGGATTGTCCGCATTGTGCCGAGGTTGCGAAAATCGTCAAAGGTTCGCAAACAGCTACTGTTTTGAAGGATCCTTTTCCAAGTCAAGACAGTAAAATGATAGGTTCTTCCTCTAGTGCCTCTGAAGAGCCCATAATGATGATGTCACATGTAAGGATTGCGACACAATCGCAAGATTACGGGAGTAAGAGAACGTCAGAACTCATTATAGAGTATTTTGGTCAGCCAATCTTTCGGTAGGAGTATCTTAGAGAAAGCTTGGAGAGTATTGTAATGAGCCTTGGCTTCTCCTCAATGCAAAGCTAGTACATCTCTTTGTAGGAGTAGGTGGTAGTGACTATAACATTCCAGTACTGGGACTAGTCATTGATCATGGTTGTACTATATGATTGGAACTTTCACTTTTAATATAATAGAGCCAAAACGTTTCATGCATATGTTGTTATTGTTTTGGTTACTCTAATGATATATGTATATGTTTACTTACTCATGCATGTATATGCTCTTCCTATATAAGTATGTATGAATCTTACTGAGATGTGTTGTTGGTTTAACCATCAATTTGGATTGTAGCTTACTTTATTTCTAGTTTGTGATGCATATTTTCTCGTGTGTTCACTTCTTAGTCGCTATCTTTCACAGGTTTCCAGGGGCGCACTCACCCCACTCTCCATGTGTTGGAACCATTCATGGACCTTCCTTGGCTTACTGCATATGTCACACCCTTGCTACCAACAAGGACATCTTACTTGCCTTTGCTTGCAATCATGGTCAAGGCGATACCGTACGACCCACTTCTGTGAAGCCTACACCAAATGGTCTGAGGTCTAGTTGGGAATTCTTACCAGGGAGATCCCTTGACATGTTGGTGGGTCTAACACTGTCAACACTTTCCAAAGCCTTAGCTATCTCCTTTTCCAATTTCCTTAGCCATAATGAATCAAGTGAACACCCATTAGGATGTTTCCCCCACTAATTAGCTTGGAATATGTGTTCCATCACTGTGGCCATATATATATAAATGGAATTTTCACCAAGGGATATTACAGAACCCCCCCCCCCTTAGGGGAACACCGTCCTTGGTGTTCAATGACACCTATAATGAATAAGACTGCTGAAAACAAAACATACTTCCCATGGAGGTTTAACCTACTAAAACATGACAAACATATTGTTTACTGGATCTTTAAAACATAGATAATTATGGTATTTACAATAACCACATATACACATACACATTTTCTTCAACCAAAAAATAACCATATTGTCTATGGATCTTTATAAATATTGCTCGATACAATATTTATAATAATATACACATATACACATATGCTCAATTTCTCAACCAAAAAATAAAAGGATACAATGCTTGCATCCACAACAAGGGAATTTATAGGCTCACACCTCCACCCTCAAAGTAATACCAGGATTCACGTCCTTCCCAAGAAGTCCAGAATCCACTGCAAAGTCAAATTTGCATCCAATGTATAGCACTACAATCCAATGCCACTTGTCCTCTCAGTAAAAATTTACCAGCTCATTATTCCCTGGCACACTCCCAATGTGCATCTAATTCCATGTGGCAATGTTAATTACCAAAACAAACATATCTGTGACCTTCCCTTCTCTTATATGCAATCCCTCGGGAAATTCAGTCAACCCCTTCCTTGTAGTCACTCACCTTCCTGGTTTTGCTAGCACACCCATCTCAAGTAGTCCATCCCTTGGCAAGGCTTCCTTGCATCGGAAGATACAAAAACTAAGTCATCTCCTACCTCAAACCATCATACCGGTCATAGCATGCTCATGGAGATCAATGGACACTATTGGGTACCAGTGTCCCACAATGGCCTTGCTCTTGAAGTTCTTTACCAGCGTACTGCTGCATTTTCCAATTCCTTTTGCTGACGCTACTAATTCTTGTAGTTGATTTCAACCACCCAACCGAACATGTTCATGCATTCCTATACCAAGCACATAATTTCCATTCGATTCAAAATAAATTGAAATAACTTCAAATCATACCTTATTGGTAGCTCGTCAATAAGGTACACTTGAAATCCTATTTATTTCTTGTCACAACAAGTCAAACTAGAATCTTTGACCAAATCATCATGTATAAATATATGTCACATCAGGTTAACTCAAAATACCACCATCATAGATCAACATCATAAATCACATGTAACCATCATAAACCTTAATCATAGATCACATGTAATCATCATAGACCATAATCATAAATCACATGCACAATAAAACTGAAATAACATACTTAATAAATACATAGCTTCTACCTTTGTATTTATTTCACATGCACTCCGGATTGGTTGCCACACCCCACAAACACCCAGTTCCTTCTCCTCAACCATGTGCACACACACATAGTGTACATCCTATTAGTGTCAGTCTTGTTAGCTTGTCACTAGTGATCATATATGCTCTTACAAGGAGTTGTTAGGGTGTCAAGTCAAATTTTTGTCATTTCAGTGAATCTTCAAATAAAAATTTGGTCATTGGTTGTTGTGTCTGGGTCACTGCTGCTCCCTTCACTTACTCATGGTCTTCATCACTCATCATGGTCATTGTCTTCTTCGAGGTATCATATCTTCATTTAAGTGTCTTGGGTCATGAAATGGTTAAATTCCTCATTTTAGGTCATGGTGTAGGGTTCCACTCCATGTGTCATCATGATACCATATGTTGCCAAAAACATTTCCATCATGTGATAAAGTGGGTAAAGGGGGTTAGAATATTAGGGAAAGCAAAATAAAGGTAAAGGTAGTGTTTTATTTCAAATAAGACAATGTTGCAGCACACTACCTCACCTCATCATTTCTCATAGGGACATGTTTGATTCCAAATATGTTTCTGATCAAATGGAGAAGAATTTTACAAAAGTGAAAGATTGTTTTGTCCATTATAGTCCAATGAACAAAAACCTCCTTTATTTTATGCACAGGTGTTATGATTTGAAATAAATTCCCAAAATGCACTTGCTACGGGAGAGTTGTTGCACTTCTGGATAGCTTGACTTCAAGACAACTTTTCAGGGGTTTGGAGCAGGTTTTGGTAGTTCTTAAGGGCTCTATTGTGTAGCAGAAATCCTAAGATTTCAAATGGTACCTTCATATCATGATTTGGATTAGTGGAAGATACCCAAAAGTGCTCTGCAAGTTGGAGCTCCTATTTTGTCAGAGACACCTTGGGTTTTGGAGCGACCTTGGGACAATCAATTTTTCTCCTTGATTTAGTGTCCAAATGGCATACTTGAGGCGTCTATATTATATCGGACTTCAAGAGATTTCCAACGAGCTATCAAGTTGATAATTTGGAGCAGTTTAAGGCCTCCAAAAGTTGTTTGCAAGGGGGTGCTACGCTCAGGAGGTTGGCACTGCGCTCAGGAACATTGCGCTGCGCTTGGGCCAGAGTAGCTCAAATTTGCCTGAAACTCACCCAAATCAATTTTTAATCTTTCTCACCTATTTTATTGATATCCTAAGCTGAGCTACAAGTAGGTACACCATCTTACTTACCTTTTTGTTTTGAAAAATGAATCCAATCCAAATATTGCTTCAGTTAGGGTTTCTAGTGAATTTCTAATGAAAAATGATAGGGTTGATGATGGTCATTTGGTTTTCTTGATTTTAAACATGTAAAATCCTATACTGCACCTCTACACATGTTTAATATGCTATATGAACCATTGAACCAACCTCAGAACATAAAATTATCTCACTAAAAGTGAAACCCTAGCTCATTCCTATGGGTTTTGGGCATTTTCCCTAAAAACTTTGTTTTTCCCTTTCACAAGTACATTGTCCCTTCATTTCACTTCCTTTCATTTTCATCAGTTGTTCATAGTCCATATCCACCTCTTTCCAATTCCCTTTGCCATTTTTTTCACTCCACCTACCCATAATTTCATTTTTCACTCATCCCTCACAGTTTTTTCCCTTTCCTATCATCTAGGGTTTCAAAAATGAAATGAGATTACTTCACCAATCCATCACCAAGACACATCAGCACAACCTATGGAAGTAGGGTTATCTAGAAAATTAGTGGAGAAAACTCAAGTACCTAAGCCTGAGGTGACTAAAGTGTACAAGAGAGGACAAAGGCTTGTGTTTTTTTCTCATTGAGAGAAAGGGGCCAAGCCTTCTTAATCGACAAAGCAGGGTCCAACAACGAAAGATAAAGACACAATTGAGCATGAGTTTGAGCTAGTTGATTCAGAGGCATAGAATCAGAATTCAAGCATGCAACAGATAATTAGAGATAAATATTATCAAATCAAGGAGCTTGCAATCAATATGGAAAGAGCAAAATATGTCATTTCAGTCCTTGAACAGGAGAATAGTAAGCTCAAAGCAAAGGAATTGATCATGGAAAAAGAAAAAGCCAAGTTATTGCAGTAGGTTGGCAAGGGAAAATAGATCATAGAATCAAGTGAGCTTGAAGGATCAAAAGGGAAAGGAAAGAGGAAAAGGCCAAGAACAAGGGGCCTGAAGAAAGCTTTGAAAGAAGAGGGAAAACACATCCTATAGAATGAAGACATGGACCTAGAAGATAGAATTGCTCTTGAGGTAAGTCAAGACAAGGAGTATTGGCTCAACAAGGTGAGTGAAAACTTGGAGAATCTCCTTGAGAAGACAACCGGAGATAATCAGTTTCTCAGACATATGGTGCACCACTACCAGGCTCAAAACATGATCGCCAATGTCGAGGTAAAGTAGCTTGAAAACAAGCTCAAGGAAGCCAAAAAAGATAAAAAGGAAGAGGGAAACTTGGATATGCTTGCTGAAGCATCTATGAAGCTTTAAAAAACATATTTTTACACCTTCCATCCAATTTTGAGCAAATTCTGAGTACTTTAAGGTTTTTGAGAATTTTTGGGCCAAATTCATAAAATCAGTGGCTCCAGAAGCACGCTGCGCTTTTTCCTTAGGCCTCCATTTGAAGAAATGTCTAAATTTTTGGAATATATTGCCATCCTCTAAAGAAAAATTTGCTTAGATTTTGTAGAGGTGGCTTAGTTTTGGAGAAAAATGTAAAAAAGTGGCAAAAAACTAGCATTCTGGACCCTTTTTTGACAGGCGTTGTGGAGAATGGAATGTTTAAAGCCTTCCCATGGTCCAAATGCAGAAATTAAAATTGTTCTAGAAACTAGACTTGAAGGGGCAGATGGTTGTTCTCTCTGTTTTGCATTGTGACCCCTGGAAGGCACCTGAACATTAGCTCAAAGTCAGCGCTGCACTTCTGTACTTTTTTGTGTTTTAATTTGTAAATTTCACTGTGTAAAATTTCTAGTTTCCAGTTTGACCTTGCCAAAGTAAATAATCTTTATGTAATGGTACTATTTTCGAGGCTAGGTGATGTAGGCATGAATAAATGTACATCATAGGTTTTTTTTTATGTTTATTAGGCCTCATAAAGGAAGCAAACACCTAAACAAACTCTCTAGGAAGTGTTTGAGTTTCACCTTCTCACTCTCACCTGTTGGTTGAGAGAATCTTGGAGTCAGTTCCTCCACCAAGGAATTCCTGAAGGTTGGAAAGTGGTCTATGAGATTCTATATGTATCATTTCTCTTGAGGAGGAGAGGGTTGAACATTTTTTGAAGGAAGCTTTCATGTAATAATCTTTTCAGCTAATACAGAGATAGGTTGCAGCTATTTTCAAGGAACTCTAGCCCTGTGAGTTCATGGTGCTTGTTATTCATTCTATTTGTTTTTAAATGGTTTAAACATCTTTATCTACATGATATCTCTTTTTTCTATGGATGCCTTACAATGAAATATATAGAGTTCTTGTTTTTCAAGCTTTGTTATCTTGTTTTCATAGTTATGTTTATGTCATCCTAAGCTAACGAAATCATGTTTACTTATGCTCATTAGTTTCTTCTACACTTTCTCCTCTATACTACACTGATAATATTCAAAATACACCATGGATTTTTGATATCTATCTCCTTCTCATATTTTCTCTTGCACTCCTACAACCTAGACCTATTTGTGGCTCCAAACCCTAACTTGAGCAAACCCTAAAACTCAAATTTTCACAAACAAACAAACAAATACACATATCTAGCCTAAAATTCATTTGCTTTAAAGTCATACCACTGATAAGAGACTTAGAGAGATCCCTCTCATGCTCAGTAGGGCTAGCTACTGAGCCAAATTGGTTTGAGGTTACCCTTCTCGATTTCCTTTTCTGATCTAAAAATCACTTGTGGGTGATCTCAGTTAATTAATTAATGAATGAAGGTATTACAAACTCATGCTAGTGTATTTATATGTTATCTTAGGCAATGGATTGATAAAATTGAAAAATACAAAGACACCAGAAAACAGTAAGAGAAACACAACAAAAAAAATAGAATACAACAAAATTTAATAAGGAGTTCACCCAATCCTCCTAGGCTACGTCTCCAGTCCAACTTTCAGTGGTGGCCTTCTTTTATTGTGTCTTTAAGAAAATTTTTTATAATGAGGAGCTCAATTTGATCCTCCTAAAACATATGATGCTTATTAGGGTGGTTCTTGGATTCCCCAAGCCACTAGAGTGCACAGAATCCCCCTTACCAAGTCTCGATCTCAACTGGTATTGATGGGATGAGCCCAATTTTGTACTCATTTCCCGACAGATATCCTCACATGGATTGCTTGAAACTCTCAAGCCTTCTGTCTGCTCGATGTTGCCTTAGCTCTACAGGTCAGCTCTGCTCTCTGTGTCTGCTTCACTTTTATGTTCTGTCTCTCTGTCTCCTTCTTCTCTTCTCATTGTCCTCTGTCTTTGTTTTTTCGTGGCTTAAATCCAATTTGTCTCATCACTTCCTCTTCCGCCTCTTTGGATTGCCTACTGCTGTTCGCTTGGAATTCCTTGCCTCTACATCCTCGCCACTATGTAACATCTCACAGGGAAGTGGCCATTTGTCCTCTCACGAATTGTGCCAACACTTCCTCAAATCGTTCAGTATTTCGGTTACTCTGTGTAATGATTCATCTGCTAACTCAGTGGTCCATTCGGACTTCAAACTTTTGTTTTGTGGCTTATTCCTTCCCTTCGAATCCGGTTTCCCATTGGGGCAATCTTCGTTGTTAGATCTGGGGCCTCCAGATCCTATGGTTATCACTCTTATCGTGCGGTTGACTTGCTCGAACGTTAGCTCGCGATGAGAGCGGTTTTTCTCTCTCATCCACCAAAGGCGCATCACTCGTTCTCCTAACAAACCTGCTTACAGCCCAAAACGCCTCCGATATTCTGCTGGTTTTTGGAGTGCAAGACTCGCCTTTCACTTTAGCGCTTTTCCCATGGTTTTCGGCTTCCCTTGTGACCGAGCGCTCAGGGCTATTCCATTTTGAGGGGTTTTGCCCAGCGATGTGCATCAGAAACAACCTCCGTTTTCTGATATGGACTTCCTAACAACTAGTTTGTGCCACTGCATGGTTTCCATGGGCCTTGGTCAGCACTCTTTGACTGAGGTCCTCATCGTTCCTTGCTAGCTAAAAACTACCATTGTCCAGAGGTCCTTCCTGATAGCTCTTTGTTTACAAGGTTCTTGAAGTCTGTCATGATTTGATACAATCATAGAACTCTGATAACTTTCATGGATCCAATTTGGATCATGGCCTTCCCACTGAAAAAGATTTTGGACCACCAAAAGTTGGTTTTCAAGCATCGACTAAGTGAGGATACAATTGTCTCACTTGTCCAATCTCTATCCACTTTTCACTGATCGGCTTTGAATCCTTGAGCCCAACTATGAGGTACTCCACATCTCCCCTGTGCGTTGTCCTCACCTTCCTATCCAGAACTATGTCTTCCTACAATCCATTAAGATATTCAGATACCAGGTCATAAATAGAAGGCAATTGACTCTGATCTTTAGGATCCTCAATTAGTGAAGGTTCAAATAGTCTCAAGCAATCTGCATTTACAACTGAGTAGATGTGCATGTAAGCTGGTAGATCAAGGCGAAAAGCATTCTCACCAATCTTCTCAAGTATCTTGAAAGGTCCATACCTGATAGGATTTAGCTTTTTACCTTCACCTTGCATTCTGTCTTTGTTGATATACAGCTAGACTTGGTCACCAACTTGGAAACTATGCTCCATCTAATGCTTGTCATGCCTTGCCTTGTATTTGGCTTGGCTCTTTTCCAGTTGTTCCTGTACTACCTGGTGGACCTCTTGGATTTGTTCAATGAACCTAGTTGCCCTGTCCACATCATTATGTCCCTCAACTATGGTGTTTTTAGCAAAGACAAAATCCAAAGGAGACCTTGGTGTGAGACCAAAACAGGTCTCAAAAGGAGATCTCTGTGTAGAAGAATACTTATTTCATTCGTTCATTTTTTCCCTTCCTTCG
>APFE031154319.1:19782-51511 GCA_000404065.3 Pinus taeda
TAGTTCATTCAGAAATGTTCATGCCATTATTTGGCTCGGTTGTAAGCATGCTACACATAACACAAATGTTCATCCCAAATCTTAGGATGCTTGCTGCAATATCCCCTAAGTAACTGGATCACTATCCTATTAACTACTTGGGTCTGGCCATCGATTTGTGGATGGAAATCTATGCTTTTCTTCAATTTGGTGTCCATTAGTTCCCACAGACTTGACCAAAACTTCCCCACAAATTGGGTGTCTCGATCAGATACAATGGAAGTGGGTAATCCAAAATGAACCCATACATGTTGAAAGAAAAATTTTGTAGTTTGTTCAGTTGTAATTTTTTTATTACAAGGTATCAAAATAAACATTTTGTTGAACCTATCCACAACAACATGTAGATAATCATGACCTTTCCTAGATTTAGGCAATCCTCCAACAAAATCCATGGAAACACTTTCCAAAGGGTGAGAAGGAACTAGTAATGGAGTGTACAAGCCTAGTTTTCTATTGTTGGGCTTGCTTTTAGCACACATAGTACACCCTCTTACATCTCTAGAAATTGTCTCATTCATTTTTGGCCAATAAAAAAATCTTTGCAGTTGTGCAACTCTTTTACTTATCCCAAAGTGACGTGATATTAGAGAAGTGTGTGCTTCTCGAATTATCTTTACTCTTTCAGTTTGTGGAATGCATAACTTCCCACAATGATATAAGAGCCCGTCCTTTATATGATAATCCAATTCTTCTACTTGTTTGCCTTGACTTAAAGTTGCATATACATCTTTAAAGTCTATATCTTGAGCATATTATTCAATGTAGCTCTCATGTAACACAAAATTATGCTTAAGTATAGTAGATGGCATTTATAATGGGTCTAGATAACATATCTGCAACTTTATTGTGTATGCCCTTTTTATATCTGATGACTAAATGAAACTGTTGTAGAAAACCCAACCACCTATAGTGTTTTGATTGCTGCAACTTAGTTTGGGAGTGTAGATATTGAAGTGGTTGATGATCAGTATGTATTACTGTCTCTTTGCCCATTAAGTAATGTTTCCACTTTTTCACGCTATGTACTAATGCATTCAATTCTTTATCATATGTAGGATAGTTAACTACTGCAGAATTAAATGTCTCAGAATGATAACATAAGGGTTTACTGTGCTGTGTCAACATTGCTCCCATGGCATAGTCACTGGCATCCGTTTGGATCTCAAATGGTCTTTGAAGATTAGGTAGTGCTAGTACTGATGTTGTACTAATATTTTCTTTCAAGGTGTCGAAGGCTTTCTACTATTTGCCTCCCCACTAAAACACCTTGTTCAATCCTGTTAAAGCATGTAAGGGAGTTGCAATTAAGGAAAAGTTAGAAATGAACTTCCTCCAATATTGTGCAGCTCCTAAGAAGCTCCTAACTTCTGTAGTAGATTTGGGTTTAGGCCAGTTTACAATGATTGCCACCTTAGAGGGATCTATCTTCAACTCACCACCCCCTACTATATGTCCCAAACAATTCAAATATGTTTTTCCAAATTCACATTTTGAGAGTTTAACATAAATTTTTTCTCTTTTTAAAACATCTAGTGTCTGCTTAACATGCTTTAAATGTTCTTCCCATGTTTTGCTAAATATCAGAATGTCATCCAGATACACAATAAAAAATTCATCAAGAAAAGGTCTGAGTACATCATTCATTAATCTCATGAAAGTAGCAGGAGCATTAGTTAAGCCAAATGGCATAACCAACCACTCATACAATCCCTGCTTTGTCTTGAAAGCAGTCTTCCATGCATCTTGTTCTACCACTCTGACTTGATGATATCCACTATGCAAGTCTAAATTGGAAAAATAAATAGCTTCTTTCAATTGATCTAACAGATCATCTATACGAGGAAGGGGATAATGGTTTTTGATTGTTATCTTATTCAGTACTCGGTAATCAATGCACATTCTCCACGAGCCATATTTCTTTCTCACCAAAATGATTGGTGACCCACATGGTGATGTGCTAGGTCTGATGGACCTCTTCTCGAGCAACTCCTGCACCTGCTTCTTGATTTATCGTTCTCTAAAGTGGACAACCTTTCACACCTATGGTTGCAATAGCTATTTCATCTCCTGATTCTGACCCCAAATCTTTCTGAATAGCTGCAGCAGTCTTCTTATTCATGCCCTCAAAATTCTTAGGTCTTAGCTCTAGATGCAGAATCAAACAATGCTCATCATCATGCCCATCCTTCTTATGGTGAGTGCATGAGACCTTGCTTTTCTTTATTGTGTTAGCCTTCCTTGCTTGCAGTGGGTTGGGATGATCCCCCAACTTCTGGACTTCCATTCTTTCCTCTAGCTTCTAGATGAGTAGCTTGAACAGATACCTCATCTATAATAGTGGGATTAAACATGAGGATAGTGTGCCTCATGTAGCTATGTAGACCACCGATGTACTTCAACAGAGTCTCAGGTGAGTATAATGAGATTCCTAGAATCAATTCTCTCTTCCTAAATTCTTGGGTGTAACCTTGTACACTTTGCCCTTTCAATTGTTGAAGAGTTTTCTAGCTCATCATGGCTTGCTGCATGTAGGCCAATGGATAGAACTACTTTTTTATTTTAGAAACAAATTCACTTCAGACAGAAATAGTCTTACCATGTCTCTTCATGTTAGCTTGGTCCCGCCTTCCCACCAAACCAAGGAAGTGCCTCCAAGGCGTAGGCTTGCCAGCTGAATCTTGCTCTTATCTAAATCAATACTCTGCACTTTGCATAAACATCAATTTTTCTAATCCAAATGTCTAGCTTTTCTACATCCAACTCTCCATCATATATAGGTAAATCAAATTTAACATCTAGTTTAATCAAAGATGTCTTCTTTCCCTTTGCATTTTGAGTGGCCATGAAGGAAAGACTCTTCTTCTCCTTTATCTTGTTTGGAGCTTGATGAATCTTCATCCTTATGTTTTCTAAATTCCTTATACATTTCCTCTACCATGGACCTTATGGCTAGGAAACTATCTATGAATTGAGGGTCTGGCCCCACAGAACCTTCCTCTGACATTGTCTTCTGAGGATAGACTCTCCCAATTTGAGGATTAGTTTCGACCAACTCTCCTTTTCCTAATTTGAGATTTGATCTAGTTAGCATTCAACAGCTAAATCTAGGACAAGCTTGTCTAACCTTAACAGCCTAGAGCTCTGACACCACTTGATCTGAAAATCACTTGTGAGTGATCTCAGTTAATTAATTAATGAATGAAGGTATTACAAACTCATGTTCTATTGTGTGTCTATGTTATCTTAGGCAACAGATCGGTAAGATTGCAAAATACAAAGACACTGGAAAATAGTAAGAGAAACACAACAAGCAAAACAGAACACAATAAACTTTAATAAGGAGTTCACCCAATCCTCCTGGGCTACATCTCCAATCCAACTTTCAGTGGTGGCCTTCTTTTATTGTGTCTTTAAGCAGAGTTTTTATAATGACGAGCTCAATTTGAGCCTCCTGAAACAGATGATGCTTATTAGGATGGTTCTTGGATTCCCCAAGCCACTAGAGTGCACAAACTCACCCTTACCAAGTCTCGACCTCAAATGGTCTTGATGGGATGAGCCCAATTTTGTACTGAGTTCCCGACAGATATCCCCATAGGGATTGCTTGAACCTCTCAAGCCTTCTGTCTGCTCGATGCTGCCTTAGCTCTGCAGGTCATCTTTGCTCTTTGCGTCTGCTTC
Source organism: Pinus taeda (assembly GCA_000404065.3). Lineage (NCBI taxonomy): Eukaryota > Viridiplantae > Streptophyta > Pinopsida > Pinales > Pinaceae > Pinus > Pinus taeda. Next base: position 23,506 of record APFE031154319.1, read on the forward strand.
ACTTTTATGTTTTGTCTCTCTGTCTCCTTCTTCTCTTCTCACTATCCTCTTTCTTTTTCTGTTCATGGCTTAAAGCCAATTTGTCTCATGATTGTTCGCTTCCTCTTCCACCTCTTTGGATTGCCTGCTGCTGTTCGCTTGGAATTCCCTGCCTCTATGTCATCGCCACTATGTAACATCTCACACGGAAGTGGCCACTTGTCCTCTCATGAACTGTGCCAACGCTTCCTCGAACCATTCAGTATTTCGGTTACTCTGTGTAATGATTCATCCACCAACTCAACGGTCCAATCAGACTTCAAACTTTTATGCATTGTGGCTTATTCCTTCCCTCTGAATCCGGTTTCCCATCGGGCACAATCTCCACCATTAGATTTGGGGCCTCCAAATCCTATGGTTATCGCTCTTATCGTGCGGTTGACTTGCTTGAACGTTAGCCCACGATGAGAGCGGTTTTTCTCTCTCATCTGCTAGACACGTGTCATTCACTGTATGGCATTTTTTGTTCTCCTGACCAACCCGCTTACCACCCAAAACGCCTCTGATATTCCACTAGTTTTTGGAGCACGGGACTCACCTTTTACTTTAGCGCTTTTTCCACGGTTTTCGGCTTCCCTTGTGATCGAGTGCTTTGGGCTATTCCATTTTGAGGGGTTTTACCCAGCTGTGCTAATCACACATTAGAAATGGCCTCCGTTTTCTGATCCAGACTTCCTAACTGCTAGTTTGCGCCACCGCGCGGTCTCCATGGGCCTCGGTCAGCGCGCTTTGACCGAGGTCCTCATCGTTCCTTGCTAGCTACAAAATACCACTATCCAAAGGTCCTTCCCGATAGCTCTTTGTTTACAAGGTTCTTGAAGTCTGTCCATATTTGATACAGTCATAGAACTCTGATAATTTTCATGGATCCGATTTGGATCATTTTCAGCCTAGGAAATTGTAAGGACTAACACATCCAACACATACAAGCACACACGTCATACCACACCATGCAATACATGAATATACACATAACATACAACACATACACCTACACCCAGTGTACAACACAACACAACATGAATATGTACATAATGTACATCAAAAGACTTGCATCTGCACACAACGTGCGACACCACAAATGCATACGCATACACCCGATATACAATACAACTCATACGTCTATACCCGATGTACAATGCCACATAATACATGTACCTACACTTGGCGTACAACACAACAAAATACATGTACTACACCAAGTACAACACAACGAGTACGCATCTCATGATACACATACATACAACACATACACCTACACCTAGTGTACAACACAACACAATACATACGCCTGTACCCAGTGTACAACACAACGCAACATGTATATGCACATAATGTATATCTCAAGACATGCATCTGCGCACAATGTGTGACACCACAAATGCATACACATACACCTAACATACAACACAACTCATACATCTATACCCAATATACAACACCACATAATACATGTACCTACACCTGGCGTACAACACAAAAAATACATGTACTACACAAAGTACAACACAATGAGTATGCATGTCATGATACCACAACTACACAATACATATACATAGTAACGCATGTACACAACACAACATGTATGACACACACATAATGCCACATGTACACTAGTACCACATGTACATCATACCACTTGTACAACGTGTACACAATACCACATGTACACAATGCCACATGTACACAATGCCACATGCATGACATGTACACAACACTACCTGCACATAGAGCCACTTGTGCCACATCTACATGGAACCATATGCTCACAACACCACTTGTATAATCATGCACACAACACCATATGTACATAGCACCATATGTACAACATGCCACAATGTCATATGTACATAGAATTGCATATACAAAATGTACATAGCACCATACACATCACTGAATATCCAACATGTGCACAACACCATATGAACACAACACCACATATCCGTCATGTACATAACACCATCTATACCCAGCACTGCATATGCAACATTCACATAACATTCTATATATACCACCTTGTACATAACATTACATAAACAACAAGTACACAAACTGTATATACACAACACCGCATGTACACAATATCACAAATGAAACATGTACAACATATACAACATATGCGCAACAATAGTACCACACATCCAAACCACATTGTCTCTACCATGTAACCTTGCTTCTAGTGTCTCTCTACCATCCATGCTTATCCTAGCATGCCATAGACCACACGACTTTCATTCTACTAATGGATCCCTTGGTATAACCTGTCGATAACATAGACATAATACAATCACATAATATCAACTCATAACCACATGATACTAACCTCATAAATGTGCCAGGCTACCCTTCCCACTTGATTCCTCATGAACCAGGAACCTCTTCATGCCATTCTCCTACGTAAGTAATCATTCCTCCACAAGGATGATTCTTGATGACCCTGTTAAATAGTGACATAGATACATGGATACATACATACATATACACAAATATTATCATAAAACAATCATGGTCCTGTTAAACAATGATATACATACATACATACATGTATACTTATAAACATCAACATAATCATGATTGCAATATCATTACTAGATATCATAAGGTCAAGGTTAAGAGAACTTACTTTATTCATGCAACACATGTGCAACATCGAGAAAAAAAGTTCCCAACATAGGGAAGGCATATGGTGCCTCAAATCCATTTACTTTACCTTTTCTGGTTACCTTTCTCATGATAGTCTTGTCATCGTCCATTTACCAAAATGGAACCAACTAGTCTTGCTGGCTATCATAGTATTACCTTCTACTATGCTTACTCATGCACCGAGCTTCATCTGAATCTTACATTACCTTTCAAGTACCACACAGCTCTCCTTGAGTTCCATGAAATTTCCTCTTTCTCAACCAATTCCCAAGACTCAAAACTTAAAATGAAAGCACAAGAAACAAACAAGACTAAAACCATGAAAACCAATAACAAAACAACTCTTAAAACAAAGTGGTATGGCCATACACTAGACGTAAACAAAGCCAACAATCAAGCACAACAAATCACGAAATACTAAAAGCACAAGACCGATAAAAAAACACCATGACTCAATCCCCATGGTTCTTAGTCCTTCCAAGGAAAGCTCAACCCAAACCTTCTTCAAGATTTCATGGCAGTCTCTTTGCCATGCAATCTCCTGCATCATATGAACGCATAACTGTCAGTGCATAAATAAATATAACCATGCACCATATACCTTATCTTTCTCTGCCAAGCACGTTTCCTTGTAGCTAAACACATCCATGCCATCTCTTAAAGGACTCCAATTCCCTTCACAAATCCACCTGTAACTAGAGACAATCTAATATACATGTCAAATACATGTCCATGAACATAATACATATCCACATAATTTCAGACAAATCAAGGTTAAGAAGACTTCCAACATGAAAAGTACTCATTCATTTGGAATTAGGGTTTCAAAACATAGCCAAAGGAATTCTTGCCCAATTCCTTTCCTTTACCTTTTTACCTTGTTGCAATTGAGGCTTACTATGTACTATCACATCACCCAACTATTAGTTATATAAACACATTAACTATTACCTTTTCATGCTAATACCAAGCACGTTTCCTACAACTGCTCACACATGTCAACCACATGTTCCAAATATCAAGACAATCATATCTATCAATTTGAAATCAAATTTTACAAACAATCATGTGATAACCCATAGTCAACTCATAGTCATTAGACATAATGCTACAACTGTCAACTACATTAAATTACATATCAACTGTCTCAACACATATGTGTTAGTACAATCATCTTGAAACAATATCATTTGAAAACATACTCATTCTTGACTATCTGACACATGTGCATATAACTAGACTAATAAACAAACATCCATCATGAGTGTAACCATAATATAAAAATACATGTACATAAACATAATGCATATAAACCTAATGCATATAACAATCCTTCACTTACATACCTGCATGCCAAACATATAGTACCTGTATGACGATATTCTCTTACCACAAAGTTTAATGCTGCAACCTCATTATGATGATCTGCATCTCCTGCTCTATCTGAGCCAACACATTAGCAGCACAACAACCAATAGCACCATGATTACCTAAATTGCATACCATGACCTCACAAGGCATGTTTGACCTACTATAAATGCATAACTATAACCAATACCATACATGCACAACGAATGCATATAAACGTATAACATATCAATACCAAACCATATACACATCATTCTAGTTGGAGTCCAGTCATCAATGCATGACCATAGCAACTACACAAACCATGATCTCATGCATGACAATAACAACCACATCATGTGCACTTGAGAATATGTGAACACTGACATGTATAACAATGCATAATCAACCAAACACACATGAAGACATACTCCATGACAACACCTTCAACCTTCACATGGAGACATCACTACAACAATGATCACCATGCACATGCAACAAGCACATGGACTACATGCATAAGGGACACATATGCAACCGACATGAAAGAATGATCAACACACAACCCATCCAGACCAAGGGGTGAACCATGATCTGATACCACTCTGTAACACCCTCCTCTAACACCTTCCTGAGCAACTAGCTAGCAGGGTGAAATATGTGACGAGAGGTCACTATGATATGAATTGACCTCGTAAGTCACATTAAGGAAGTGGAACCGACGGAAACACACCATACAAAAATTCAACATTAGCTTCATGACCCCGTTAGTATCAGTCTTGTTAGCCTGTCACTTGGATCAAATATGCTTTTACAATGCTTGTTAGGACTATCAAAATCAAATTTTTATGTCACTAGGGTTACACAGTAAAATTTGGTCACTGTTTGGTCAGTCCAGAAATCAGGTCAGTCTTTTGAAAATTCACTCATGCTGGTCACCTATCACATTTTCTATGAAGGTGTCATAATAAAAACAAGTCAGTCAACATCATCATTCCATTTAGTTTCAGGTCATCCATTAGGTCACTAGGATTTCCAAGGTCCATCATTTTCATGAATAAATCCAGCAGTGAAAAGACCATGACAAGAAACTCTTCGGTATTGATTTGTGATATTTCACACATGCATCAATTTTTCATGTTTGAAAAGTTCTAGAAGAAGGAGTTCCAGTACTTAGGAAAGTGAAAAGACAGCTTAGGCTTCAGCATTAAGTGTGACTTTGTTTTCAAAAGTGAAAAAATCAGTTTTCAAAAGTTTGTGGGTTCCATTTCTTTTTAAAAAGAGAACTAATTTTGCCTATATAAACTCAAAAGCCCCCAAACATGGTTCATTTACCTCCTATTCACTCTTGAGTATCGAGATCTCACACCCAAAAGAGAGAAAATTCGATTTCTTAGCAAAAATTGGAAAAAACCTTGAGGCATTGCGCACAGAGACAAGGCGCTACGCACAGAGACAAGGCATTGTGCACAGAGACACTACGTTGCACACAACCTAATTGCGCTGTGCACGGGGCAGAGTGTCCATAAAATGCCCAAATTTCTCCCAAATTTGATTTTTAAGCCTGCAAACTTGATCTCATTGTTTTCTAAGCCAAGCAACAAGTAAGTACACCATTATTCTTCCTTCTTTGCTTTTCCAAATCATCTCATGCCAATTATTTTTCAAATTAGGGTTTATTGTGAAATTTCTCATGGGGAATGATAGGTTGATGATGACCATTTTTATTTTTTTGTTTCTAAACATGTAAAATGTTGTCATACACCTATATACATGTTTAATAAACTATTTTAACCACTCAACTAACCTCAAGGCAGAATTTTACGTCTCCAAAAGTGAAACCCTAGTTCATTCCTAGGGATTTTTGGGCACTTTCACTACAAACTCTGTTTTTCCTCCTCACAAGAAAATCACTCCTCCATTGCTTCTCCACTCATTTTCATCAGCTATCCAAAGTTCATTTCCAACTCTTTCAAACCTCCTTTACCATTTTATCAAACTCCACCTTCACATCACTTCATTTTCCACTCATACCTCACAATTTTTCTCATTTTCCTGCTGCTAGGGTTTTTGTCACCATGGAGGCAGAATCTTCACTAGAGAGGAAGAGACATCACAAGGGAGGGAAAATCATTAGATATGAGCCATCAAATTTCATTGAAATCAACTCATATCCCTTTATCAAATGGTGCTGTGAAGATGCACATTGCTTGGATTTCTGGAATAGGGTGAGTGAGGTGGGTTTTCATGATCAATTGACAGATTGGGTGGCAAGTCAGTTGAAGGGTGAAAGTGTTGTTATTGCTGGTGTTGAATTCATTTTTTCAATGGCCTCCATTTCAATTTCTACAGGGCTAGCAAACAATGGTGAATATTGGTTCAAGGGAATGAAGTTCCTAGATCTTGAATATTATAAACCTTTCTTAAAAACACCATACAGAGAAAAACATGACCACACTATGCCTTTCAGATACTTATTGGAGAAATATGCCCCTTTGATGAAGATTATCATGAATTTATTTACATGCGAAGGAAGATTCTCTAGGTTGTATGCTTATCATTTTTGCCTCCTAATGCACTTCTCTCAGAAGCCACTCAACAAGTGTAACTACCTATTCAGGAGCATTTCCAAAATGTCATAGAAAATACAAATGAAGAACAAGGAGCACTAACAAATCATGTTTCATCATAGTTTAAGACTATAGTCCTTCACCAGCTTGCAAAGAAAGGTATGACTTGGGAAACCTTTTTGGAAACAACCCTGAAATAGCATGAAGCCAATGTAGCAACTCAAACCTCTAGCATACCAAAACAACAAATGGAAGTGGGGTGCTCTAGAAAATCAGTTGAGAAAACTCAAGCACCTAAGCCTGAGGTGACTAGGATGTACAAGAGAGGACAGAGGCTTGTGTTTGCTTCTCATGGCGATAAAAAGGCCAAGCCTTCTACATCAACAAAGTAGGGATCAACATCGCAGGATAAAGATAGTTGAGCATGAGTTTGAGCTAGTTGATTTAGAGGCAGAGGATTAAACTTCAAGCATGCAACAAACAATCAAAGATAAATACTATGAGATCAAGGAGCTTACAGTCAACATGGCAAGAGCTAGATACATCATTTCATTCCTTGAATAGGAGAATAGTCATCTCAAAGAAAAGCAATTGATCAAGGAAAAAAAGAAAACCAAGTTATTGTAGTAGGTTTGCAAGGGAAAAGAAATCATAGAATCTAGTGATCCTGAAGGATCAAAAGGGAAAGGTAAGAGGAAAAGGCAAAGAACAAAGGGCCTGAAGAAGGCATTGCAAGAAGAGTAATAACACATCCTGTTGAATGAAGACATAGGCCTAGAAGACAAAATTTATCTTGAGATCAATCAAGGCAAAAAGTATTGGCTCAACAGGGTGAATCAACACTTGGAGAAGCTCATTGAGAAAGAAAATAGAGATAATTAGTTGCTTAGACATATGGCACACCACTACCCTGCTCAAAACATGATCACCAATGTCAAGGTAAATTAGATTGAAAAAAAGCTCAAAGAAGCCAAAAAGGACCAAAAGGATGAGGGAAACTTGGAGATGCTTGCTGAAGCAAATTTTGAGAACTTTTAGTTTTTTGACAATTTTGGAGCTAAATTTAGAAAATCAACAGCTCCAGAAGCTCAGGCATCTATTTAAGGAAATGTCTACATTTTTGGAAATATATTTCCATCCTCTAGAAGCCCATTTGCTCAGATTTTACATAGGTGGCTCAATTTTTGAGAAAAGTGCAAAAAAGTGGCAAAAAACTAGCATTTTGGACCCCTTTTTTGACAGGTGTTACGCACTTGGAGTAACCTTGGGGGAATGGATTTTTGAAGGCCATACAATGGTCCAAATTCAAAAATTCAAACTGTTCGGGAAACTAGACTTGCAGGGCTAATTGACAATTCTCTTAGATTATCATTTTGACATCTAGAAGACACCTCAAAATCATTTCACAGTAGGTGTTGCACTTTTTCACTTTTTTGTGTTTTAATTTGTAAATTTCATTGAGTAAAATCTCTAGTTTCTAGTTTGAATTAGTCAAAGTCAAACATCTTTATGTAATGGCACTACTTTCGAGGCTAGGTGATGTAGGCATGAATAAATGTACATCATAGGTTTCTTTTATGTTTATTAAGCCTCATAAAAGAAGAAAACTCCTAAACAAACTCTCTAAGAAGTGTTTGAGTTTCACCTTCTCACTCTCACCTATTGGTTGAGAGAATCTTGGAGTCAGTTCCTCAACTCCTGAAGGTGGGAAAGTGGTATAAGATATTCTATATGTATCATTTCTCTTTCAAACAGAAGGGTTGAACTTTTTGTGGAGGAGGCTTGCATGTAATCATCTTTTCAGCTAATACAGAGATAGTTTGCAGCTATTTTCAAGGAACTCTAGCCTAGCGAGTTCATGGTGTTTGTTCTTCATTTTATTTTTTTTCTAAAGGTTAAAACATATGTATCTACATGATATCTCTTCTTTCTATGGATGCCTTACAATGAAATATACATAATTCTTGTTTCTCAAGCTCTGTTATCTGGTTTTCATAGTCATGTTTATGTCTTCCTAAGCTAATGAAATCATGTTTACTTATGCTCGTTAGTTTCTTCTACATTTTCTCTTCTATACTACACTGGAAATATTCTAAATACACCATGTCTTTTGATATCTATCTCCTTCTCATATTTTATCTTGAACTCCTACAACCTAGACCTATTTGTGGCTCCAAACCTTAAGTTCAAAAAACCCCAAAACCAAAATTTTCACAAACAAACAAACAAATATTTATTTCTAGCCTAAAAATCATTTGCTTTAAAGTCATATCACTGATAAGAGACTTAGAGAGATCACTCTCATGCTCAATAGGGCTAGCTAATGAGCTGAAGTGGTTTAAGGTTACCCTTCTCGATTTCCTTTTCAACCTAGGAAATTTTAAGGACTAAGATTTTTGGCGTCGTTGCCGAGGAACGACTGTTAAATCATTCTTGGGAAATATCTGTTATACAAAAAAATGACCTCCTCATCAACTCAGAGGTGAAAGACATGATGATTGAAGCAAACACCACAATTGCAAGCCTTAATTCCACACTAACGCTAGTTGCACACTAAAAACCTGCTTTATAAAGCTTGTTACCAAGCCTAAGGGTGTGTTAGTGACCTTACTAACTCAAGTTGTTAGACTAGGGGCAGCGTTAGTGAAACTAAGGGAAGTTCCAAGGGTCAAACCAATGAATTAACTTACTAATATCTAGATATTTATCCCTAAATTTACTCATGAAAAGCAAGGAAACATCCAAAAATAACCTATTTGGAGAAATTCTAATCTGAGAAAAGGAGGCAAACAGGAAAGAGCTGAAAAGCAGGGCAAGTTCATTGCTTTTTCCCTAGTGAACTCTATGAGGAACTTGGCAACCCTAACTCGATTGCTATATAAGCAATGAGAGGGTCATTGTGAAAGGGGTCAAAGCATTTGAAAGGATAGCCTACTAAGTTGTTGTGAACTGTCACATACTTGAAGAAGTGAGCTAGAAGAGAGAGAGAGAGAGAGAAGTGGAAGGGGCAAAGGAAGACTAATACAATAGATGGTTGTAATCACTCTTCCATTATTAATACAGAACTGCAGTTGTGTTCCCTATTCCATGGTGTCGGTAACATTGTTCATTCGATACTTGTTTAGATGAGTAGTTTAGTTGTATGAAAATATATGTTCATTGTGGATTCATATATTGGTTTTGAAGGTTGTATGTGGTGATTGTGTTTTCCTTTCCTTTGTGCAGGAATTAATTTGGAGCTGGCTTTGAGGGAGTTCCTCTTGGCTGCATTGCAAGCTCCAAACAAATCTAGAAGGATACTTGAGGTAATCCTCTTTCAATACTTCGTTAACTAATATTTGTAGATGAACATGTGTGTAACTTGGTAGCATCTGCAGATAATCTTACAGTCTATCGAAGGTCCCGTGAAGGCCTTTAAGGGTAGCTTTCATTCTCCATACACCGTGCATTTTACCCCATAGTAGAATTGGCGACTCCATTGGGGACTATACATCTAGTTCCTAGTTTACCCAGACTCTTCTCGGTTCTCTCTTCCTTCTAAGAGCTCCCTATTCTTCAGCAATCCTTTTCTGATCCATCAAATATCTTGTTGCATCTTACTTGTGTACATTCATCTCAGAACCTGATCTTGGAAACCCTATTTTTGATATATTTCCCACACTAACGCAGGTTAGCAGGCTATGTAGAGATTTATAAAGCATTGTGCCTATTCATAGGGAGCATTAGTGGGCCTACTAACTCTCCATAGCCACTGTTATAGAGTGTTAGTCTCCCATTACCTTGATTTTCAGCAGTGTCTGTGGACCAAAAGGGATAGGAAATCTTCTCATGGGCTGAAATAACATCTGTAACTGTATTATGTCAGAAAAATTGGTGTCCTAGAAATTTATTTTTAAGAAAAAAGTTTTGGTTTTTCTCTCTTAAAAACATTTTTTCTGAAAGAAAGTTTGACAATTTGTATCCATCCTTCTGTTTAAATAGTTATAAGTTTCTTCATTTTGGTTACAAGTAGTTGTTACCAAACATTGGAAAATAAACTTTTGGTTATGCATGTGTTGAAAGACTATAGATGCATGGAAGAAACTATGAATATGTGAAAAATATGAATATGTAGAATACAACTTGTTTGCATTAAATTGAAAAAAAAATTCAAAGCATTGTTTTTGCATGATTTATTGAGTCAAGAGTCTCACCATATTTCATACATCAACTCCCCTACCGAAGACAATAATCAAGTACACATTAAATTTACATAAAAAATCAATCAGTAACTCTTTTGAGCAAACCAACATTAGCTAGGCTAGGATCTTGGGATAAGCATGTGAGTGAACTGCCCAAGGTCGAAAACCAAAACTAGTGTCGCTAACGAGAAAAAAATTCCTTCTGCACTCATACTACTGGGACCACTCCAGTAAAAGTGGAGTGAAATACGAGACAACATCGGACTGTAATGGAAGGTAGCCCACCTTCTCTTACAAATACTTTGGGCATTTTGTGTATTGGGGGTCCCTTCAGGGATTTCAGAACTGAGTCGGGGACTCAGGTATCCTACCCACACAATGTGTTGTCTACGACTATTCCCCCCCCAGTGGTGTCTATGATCTGAGGTATCTTTAGTGACCAAGCTTATAGGGACTTACACAAGGTGACTGGGACGAGATGTCCTAGTACCTAACATGGACAGATCTACTCTATCTTTAGTTTTTGGGAGGGTACTCGTCTTCACAAGAGTACTTGGCCCCTCAATCGGAGGTTCGAGTGAATCTCTAGAGTAACCGTAACTGTACATCTAACCATCCTTCTCTGTTATTCATTGAGATACTGGGTTTCATCTCCGATGATCAGTGCTTATCAAACGAGGTAATTTCCCTCTGTTTGCTGATTGATCCATTTAGTGTATTTTTTATATTTTTTTAGGTACCTGAGTGCTATCATTTGAGACTTTAAAGAGTATCATGATAAAGTTTATTGATAAAAATTAACAGTCACCGTGGCTACATCCAGCCCTCGTTGTCACTGCAGACGATTGTTAGGATTTCCTCCACTCATTATGGAAGATCCACCGAGTTCCACTAAACCAGATTCCCCATCTTCGGGGGATCAGTCTCCTAGATCTCACACGGATCTATTTGGACAACCGAAATTCAAGTTTGCCGAAGGATTTCTTCCTCCCTTTAACCCTCTTCTCACGAATCCGTTGGAACCTCTCTTGGCTCATGTGGTACCTATACTTCATTCTTCGGTAGTTGGAACATTTCCATCTATCCAATCGACGACTCATTGGTTGTGGAACTTTAGGGACACTTTTAGTCCTTCACCACTCCCCTAGTCGACAGTCATCACAACATCGATAATGGCGAATCTCGCTATCTCATTTGTCCCAGGTACAACCACTCACATGAAACCCTCTATGAGTGGAAGCCAGCAGATGCCAGGTTCCACTCCTATCATACCAAACTGCATACCTTCGACAAGTGCCACATACAATGCTCCCTATAACACTCAATGTGGCACTATGGGTGTGGTTCCTGTTTACCAACAACAAGGTCGGTCGCCAATGTACAGTTCAAATCCCCATATTCATATACCTGGGGGGGTTTGCAATATGCACATGTCGGTAGGGAAAGTAACAGTTCCCCTTCCTTTCTCAGGCATGCATGTTCAGTCGCTAATTGACATGAGCATTCCCTCTGTTAATCAAGGACAAATGGTTAGTTTTGTGTCGGGCAGGAATCATCAAGGGGTTCCCAACTAGTCTATGGGGGCACCCTACTCACATCTTCGAATGAGTCAAGGGGGCACCGCTTATACTGGGGGAAATTTCATACCTCAATATCAAAATCCTCATTGAAATCCACTCTACAACACCATACCTCAAAGAAATTGCTACTCCACGCAACCCATGTATAATATGGGGAACCAAACGATGGGAGGAGTGCAAAGCTCCTCAGGTCATCTGTCATCACCATGGTCCGAGTTGGGGGCACCTAACTCTCTGCCTTTCTTGGCAACATTGGATATACCCGACTTATACATGTTAACAAACAACACCATCTATCACAAATTACAATGGCCTCCGATCCCGCATAAATTACCAATGTACATCCCAAAGTTCGATGGAAAACAAGGGGAGGATCTGGGCACCCATATCAACACCTACCATCTCTGGTGTGTTTCAAACTCTATGGTGGATGATACTTTCCGGTTACATCTTTTCCCCACACCCTCACTGGAAACACAATGAAATGGTATATTAAGTTACCACGCACGTCAGTAAACGCTTTTGACACTTTAGCAATGGAATTCCTAAAGCACTTCCAGCTACCCATCGGCTATGAGACTGGGACAGAGCTCCTCACTTCATTTCGTCAGGATACTGCCACCCACATCTATGATCATATTCATGAATGGAGATGTAGGTGGAGGTTAGTCAAATCTCCCATTCTAGACTTTCTCTTAACATACTGGTTCGGCAAGTCCTTACTCCCGCAAATCGCTAGAGATGTTGCTCTAGGTGGTGTGGTCATAGAAGACCAATCCATACGTCATGCCCAACACTTGGATCTGATATATTCACAATCTGGCACTCTTTACAACATAATCCCCAATTCTCCTGGTAACCCCAATGCTTCTGCCACTCAGCACCCTAGAGTGCACACTAACGGGATTGTCGGCGCAACCTCGGGGGCTGCTATAAAACAACTCAGTGGTCACATTTCCAAGCTGGCAGTGGACCCCTCTACTAATACGATTTCTCTTCCTGCCACTTTGATAAACTCTGTGCAGTCTACACAAAAATCTGGTTGCAAGAACAAGAAGAATAAGAAAAAGACCGCTCCTTCTGAAGAGCAGTCACCAAAAGGCCATTGCGCCTACTAATGAGGAAAAGGATAAACCCACCAGATATCCATGCAAACTCCGTGTCGAAGACCACACAACTTGGCATTATCCATGGCTTCAGGAGTGCACAAAATACCTTGCTGAAAGGGATTCTGGTAAGGCCCCCCTGTCCTTAGAAATCCTTTTCCCACTCAACAGTAGCAAAATCTTATTGCAAACCAACCGCAACCCCCGCAAGGAGGCAATGATGGTTCGCAACATCCTTCGACTGGTGAAGGATCTTCTACTGTTTACACATTTGAAATGGTAGAACTCACCACAAGATCCAAATCTTATGGAGCTCTTGTCGCTCCTGCAGCAGAACCATCCTCAGGTCAAAACCCACCGCTGCCCAACGATTTTCATATCGAACGGTCGATTGAGGACTTTGTAATTCGACCCCCAAAAGGGGCACTTTGATGCACAGTGCACAATACATCTGCACATGTTGTCCAAGACTACAACATTGTAGAGGATTTGGCACAAGCGCCATCAACTATGTCGGCACTTGAAGTATTACAAACATGCTCAACGCAACAGAAAGCTTTGCTTTCGGCTATTGGAGGTATTGACCCAATGGATTCCATGCTTTCTATTTTTGACATGGACAAGTGGAAACCTACCCTTTCTCACCAGCTTGCATTCCAGGTGCATATAACTTTGAAAGGTAAAGGTATACACAGAACTATCATCAATGAAGGTGCTTCGACCTGTGTCATGTCTGCTTCATGTTGGGTCGCTTTGGGTTCCCCAAACCTAGCCCCACCATCGAACTCCCTTAAAGCTTTCGATGGCCATATGTTTATCCCAAAAGGATACCTAGCCAGTTTCCCCATCACTTTGTATGGGAAAACCATAATAGTGGACATAGAAATCACAGACAAGAAACTTGACTATAATCTCTTGCTGGGTCGCAGTTAGACATATCCCATGACGACCATCGTATCTACTATCTTTTGCATCATCCTATTTCCATTGGATGGAAAGGTTATTATAGTAGATCAGTTGTCTTTCTGCACCCCTGATTATTCACCATTACCAAGTGGCTCCGTACCCCTGGTAGGAGGTGGAACTGATTGCTATGTCAGTCTAGGTATTGGTCTACTAAAGGCTTCTTCCCTCATGGGATGTTTTCCTCTTCAGTCGCCCAAGGTTTCACAGAGGATCAACACGCTTTCATCTATTCCTCATGAACTGGCCAATCCATGGATCCGGCCGGCTCCTTTCGACCTTGACACATTTGGAGACCATGTTGGTCATGTTGGTCACTACCGACGGTACCACCGTGCTTCCCATAACTGCTCCTCCTTTAGATTCATTCAATCAACTCCTTCCTATGAACAAGGATGTTCAGGAAATCATGAGTTTTGGAGAGCAACATTGGGAGGATTGGTACCATCATGTTTTGATATCTGATTCGGACATGATAACTCTCCAAATCCTGTCCGTTGACATACCAGACATTGTTTCCTCTCCATATATGACCATCCAAACTTTGGATGTAGAAGGAAACATGGGTGACACTTCTAGATCATTTCCCATCGATATTTCTGTCAAGACAGGCATCGCGGAAAACATCCAGATGAGAGCGGATTGCAATCCTAAGGAAATTATGAGCTCCACCTGCATATTTAAGGAATCCCAAGATGTATTCAGTGGGTCTCATGAGGAAATTCCTAACATTAATCAGTCTACTGTCACGCATGAGATCCAGTTTTACGACGAAGAAAAACCCATTAAGTGTCAAATCCCTTCCCTGGAAATCACTGTTGAACCCATGCCCGACACTGCTACCAAAGAAGAATGCTTATTATACCTTAAACAACTGGATAAAACTCGTCAAGATGCCGACTTGTCACTCGAAGCTCACAAGAGTCAGGTAAAATCCCAATACAATAAAAATCTTAAGCTTCATTCTTACCAGGAGGGCAACCTTGTTCTGCTCTATGATCAAAAATACGATCTATTAGGGGTAGGCACACTCCAACCATTATGGCTAGCTCCCTTTATCATCAAGAAAGTCCTCTCAAAAGGGGCATACAAACTGCAGGACTAGTAAGGAGTCCCGCTCAAGGAGCCCAGAAATGGGCTCTACCTAAATAAGTATTATGCCTAGTATTGCACTAGGCATGTGTTGTGTAATTTTATGCAATTCTCAATAGAGCACTTTTTGTGATATTTTATTGCTCTTTAAAAATAAGAAACATCTCCGAGTTTTCATTGTTGCACTCATTAAATCTATACGACGATGCTCTGAGCAATTCTTTTTTGATCTTTTTTCAGCTCATTAAACTAAAAAAGACCAAGGGAGCATTCTTTTTAGGTTCTTTTTTCTCTCTCTTTAAACTTAAAAAATCTCGAGCTTTGGCTTTAGGCTTGTTAAACTTTATAAAGATAACCCGAGCATTCTTTTAGGTACTTTTCTCACTCATTAGACTGAAAAATACTGAGTTTTTGTTACTGTGCTTGTTAAAAATATATGGTAGCAACAAGAGCACTTTCTTTTTTGGGACTATTTCTCCCTCTTAAATTGAAAAATCCCCGAGCTTTTCCCCTCATTTGAGCTTGTTAAAACTATGAAGAAGGGATGAGCCGTTATTTTCCCTCTTTTTCTCGCTCACTAAACTGAAAAAGATACCCTGAGTTTTCTTCATTTGAATCATTAAAGATTTTGATGAAAGTATTGAGTTTGTCGCCACGTGATTCATTAAAAATTCATGACGAAAAACAAGTTTTGTCCATCGACTCGTACTCGTAACAAAATGAGGTTGACATCTATTGAAAATAGGTTTCTCTTTATCTGGGTTCAATAGATTAACTAATGGAAAAGTTACTGATCCAAGTATATTATTAACCTTTTGTCCAGTTAACAACTATGACAAAGGGATCACCATGGAGTCTCTCTTTACGATCTTTTCAGATTCTCTAAATATAAAAAGACCACTAAGTTGTCTAGTATGGACTCTTTAAATTACATAGACAAGATATAGAGTCGTTATTTTTACGATACTTTTCAGACTCTTAAAACATGAAAAAATCGACGAGTTTCCCTGTTTGGACCCATTAAAGTAATCAGATAGGGCAAAGAGTCATTCTTTTTGCGGTCCTTTTCATACTCTTTAAATATTAAAAGATCGATGAGTTTACCCATTTGGACTCATAAAAATAATTAGACGGGGAAAGTGGACAATACAATTGTGTTATGTATTAGAAAACGTGGTTTGGCAGTAGTCATTCCCTTGGAAATGGCACTCACTCAGATAAACCTTCCTTTTGACGGCCTCTCAATATGAACCCTACCATCCAATGAGTTTTAGCCTATATATCCTGATGTAATTGCATCTTTGTATCCTAACACTCTGTAGTGTTCATGAGTCTAGTGCTATCTGGTTAAAACTGTTGTCGTGCCTTCTATTGTTCAAGGGTTACCCATTTGTTTCCTCCATCAACTGGTCAAACATATCGTTCATCATGCCCTCAGTTGTTTAGACCCAAATGCTCAAAAGATTCCTCAAAAAACAAAATCATTTTTGTCCCATTTCGTGTTGACTGATGTAGGACACGTCATTGCCTACCTTTCGACATGTTTCTTCCTATTGACTTCAACACTCTATCTAGGAAGATAACCCAGAAACACATTCAGTGCCTTGGTACTTGCAAACATTAGCAGTAGGTTGCCTTGTGCTTGGTCAAGGGTTCTCATTATTGGCTCCTGATTAAGTGATTCTATGGGTGTTCGACGACAAAGACATCTTTCACACTCACTAGTTTGTACTGTGCATCTTGGAGACCATCACCGGTATCAGTGGCCTTCCTCGCGTCTGTTAACAGTCTCCATTATTGACTGGTAATCAGATGATTTCATGCATATTTGATGTCAATGCATATATTCACATGTATCGATCTATGTTGTTCGGTGAAGCAGAAATCAAGACCTTGGGTAGAGGCTTGCATCATTCAGCCTTGTTTCCTCTCCCAAGCTACAGATTTGTTTTTTGGAGACAGTTGTTTCAAAATGATTCTATTATGACACTAGATCCGCATTGTGCTTATTGGCGGCCAGTATCATCATATCTCTTTTGAGAAAATTACTCTGATATAGCTATTGAGCATGGGAATGCCCGACTTAGGACATAATTTTAGTAGTTATATATATATATATAATATAATAAATAATATATATATATGCGTTGTATCAGGTTTCCCTTGGCGCCCGAAGCTTCTCTCTCTCTCTACATTTTGACAAAAAAAATTACAATTTCAGTAAAGTATTTCGGCCATCGTCTCTGCCTTTGATATCATACTTTAGGGGGCAATTGTTATACAACAAAATGACCTCCTCATCAACTCAGAGGTGAAAGACATGATGACTGAAGCAAAGACCACAATTGCAAGCCTTGATTCCACACTAATGCTGGTTGCATACTGAAAATTTGCTTTATAAAGCTTGTTACGAAGCCTAAGGGTGCGTTAGTGACCCTACTAACTAAAGTTGTTAGACCAGGGGTAGCGTTAGTGAAACTAAGGGAAGTTCCAAGGGTCAAACCAACGAATTGAATTACAAATATATAGATATTTGTCCCTAAGTTTACTCAAGAAAAGTAAGGAAACATCCAAAAATACCATATTTGGCGAAATTCTAATCTGAGAAAAGGAGGCAAATGGGAAAGAGCTGAAAAGCAGGGCAAGTTCATTGCTTTTTCCCCAGGGAACTCTATGAGGAACTTGGTAACCCTAACTTGATTGCTATATAAGCAATGAGAGGGTCATTGTGAAAGAGGTCAGATCATTTGAAAGGATAGCCGACTAAGATGTTGTGAATTGTCACATACTTGAAGAAGTGAGCTAGAAGATAGAGAGAGATAGAGAAGTGGAAGGGGCAAAGGAAGACTGATACAACAAATGGTTGTAATCACTCTTCCATTATTAATACAGAACTGCAATTATGTTCCCTACTCCATGGCGTCGATAACATTGTTCATTAAGTTGTTCATTCAATACTTGTTTAGATGAGTAGTTTAGTTGTATGCAAATATATGTTCATTGCGGATTCATATATTGGTTTTCAAGGTTGTATGCGATGATTGTGTTTGCATTTCCTTTGTGCAGGAATTGATTTGGAGCCGGCTTTGAGGGACTTCCTCTTGGCTGCATTGTGATCTCCAAACAAATCTAGAAGGAGACTTGAGGTAATCCTCTTTCCATACTTCGTTAACTAATATTTGTAGATGAACATGTGTATAACTTGGTAGCATCTGCAGATAATCTTATGGTTTTTCGAAGGTCCTAAGAAGGCCTTTGAGGGTAGTTTTCATTCTCCATACACCGTGCATTTTACCCCATAGCAATATCTAAGAGATTTCAAAGAGTTGGTTCTGTAGTTCACAACTTCTAGTATCCAAAGATACGCTGAATTCATAAATTTCATCAATTTAGGGTTTGTACATTATAGCTTCTAAAAGGCATACCAAGTCAAACCCTGACCCAAATCCACCCTTCATTGTTGAAGATCCAGAAAGACTGCTTAGAAAACTTAGATTACCCATCACTAAAAGTGCAGTTCAAAAAATTAAAAGAACAACCTCTCTTCCTAAAAATATACTTTCCTTTGAGAAAAATCCTTTTGATGAGCAGACAGAATTATCTCTTTCTAGGTCGAAGTCTGAGTCCTTTATTTCTGAAGTAACATTAGGGCCTTTAAAGGTTGAAACTCACTCTATTTGTTTTGAATTTTTGTCTGCTAAAATTGATGATGAACTATGGTTGAATTTTGATAAGCTTCAAAGCCTTATTGACCAACTCCAGATCACTATTGAAAAGGCCTTCATCCAATATCAACTTGAATACCTAGCCATTGATTGATATTCTATTTTGCCTCCAAGCACATCTGTTACATCTCCCAAGACTTCAGTTTCATCATATTTCATACCACCTCCATTTGTTCCCTCTTTTCCTGTACAACCAATTTTAGTAACTCTACCACCCCCATCAGTATCATCATCCTTACCTACACATCCCATTGTAGTACCCACACTACCTCCAACAATCATGGCACTATTTGTGCCCCTCATACTACCCACTCAACTTTCTGCTCTGCCTCAGAATTATGGTCAAAGACTCCCCTTGTTTGATGGAAGTGCAAAAATCATAGCTTAGCATCATGTTGATAAATTGATATGTTTTATTGACCTAGAATAAATTGATGATGATGATGCTAAAATGAGAATCATAGCTCAAATCTTTTTAGGGGATGTGAAGAAGTGGTTTCGCAGCCTAGTTGCTAATTCTGTAAATAACTCACAAAGGTTGATTGAGTTGTCGCTAACTCGTTGGCAAGAGAAGAAAAATCCATTACAGATATTAGCTAAGTATAATTCAATGAAAAGAAATGCAAATGATACAGTTCAAGAATTTATAACAAGATTTAATTTGGTATACAATTCTATTCCTAATGATATGAAGCTTCCACCCGGTCTAGCGCTTCTCCATTTTCCTGATGCCTTTGACTCAGACATACCCTGCTACTCTTGAAGAAATGCAGCAAAATACAGTGAGTGTTGAAGCCAATCTTCTTATCAAGAAGTCTAAATCAAAGCTTGAGAAGATTGAGAAGAGAGTTGTCTTTAAAGAAGAACCTACATCATCTTCTGATGTGAAGCTTGATAATCCAACAAAAACTATGGAGAGGATTATGGATAGAATATCCATAACTGATCGAGAAGCAGAACCTTCAGTGAGGAATCCTAACTTTCGTGGATAGCAACAACAACCGTTCATAAATCGATAGAAAGAGCAAAGAAACCAAGATCCTCAAGGTCAAGTAAGAGCTCCATTTCAGTAAAATTATACTAAAGGCCAGGATGAATATGAAAAATAGATTGTGGAAGAAAATCAATTCTTTCAAGAAGATGAGTTGTCTGCTTTCCTACAGAAGAAGATCAGCTTTATGAAGATTCTCTTACCGAGTGATCAACAACTTGTGCTAGCAAGTGACGATCTGTGGGTTGTTCAAACTAAAGAATACCAAAGAGGATATCATAACACCCTTAGTCATCTCCAAAAGCAGTGCAACTTGGGAAATAGAAATGTAACTGTTACCTTGAATCAGAAAAGACAAAATGTACAAAAAGACACACCAAGCAAAGGAACCAGCTCCTATAGGTTAGAATAAAGAAAAGGAAATTGTCATACTGAATTAGGACAAAACAAATGAAGCCTCTACTAGCAATGTGAGGAAAGACAAATAATTTCAAACAGAAAGTCACAAGAAATAATCTCAAGCTAAAGGAAAAACAGAAAAGAAGGACATCACAACAAAGGAGGTAGAAAAGCAATCTAACCTTTCTAGTTTGGAAAATGAAATTTCTAAATTGAAGGTTTCTATTCCCCTCACTGAATTAGTGAAGAATGACAAATATAAATTTCAGATTGCAAAAATGCTTAAGATTGACCAGATGTCAGATGTAGTTAATGTGACTGATGATGAACCGAGCATCCTTTTTGGTCCAGCTTTAGAAGGAACTCCTAAACATAGTGAAATCCATCCTTTCTATTTGAGTCTTAAACTTCATGATTTTATCCTCCATAATGCCATGTTAGATTCTTGTGCCTCACATAACCTTATGACTAAAGTCATCATGGACAAGTTAGGACTGAGTATCACCCGACCCTACCATGATCTTTATTCCTTTTATTATGAGAGAGTGAAATGACTTGGACTTATTAAAGACTTGGTAGTATCCTTGGATCAAATCCTGGCCAAGAAAGTGCTTATGGATGTAGTAATCGATGATATTCCTCCTAGGTTTGACATGTTGCTTTCAAGGTCTTGGGGAGCAAAACTAAAGGGCACTCTACAACTTGAGTTTTCATATGCCACTATCCCTATTTTTTGTCAACTCCGAAAACTTTATAGGGAAAAGAATATGAAATTCATGATCAATAGTAAGGAGAAGTTAGTCAATCATCCTATACATGTTGTCCATACTAATCTTGATTCTTTCATTTTATTTAGTGATATAGATTCTGTTGATGATGAAAGTCAGCTAGTGGAAATTTCAAAAGTTCCTAAAGTCATGAGAAGCATGCATGAAGTCATTGTAGTTGAAGGGAAAGAGGTGAATGAACACTATTTGTAGCCAGTGAATTCTATTGAGAAGATTGAAAGAATAGTGTTGGAAAATAGAGGGTCTCGATACAGCTGGCCATCTTCTTAAAGAGAAAACAGTTCAGCCGTCAGAGATCCTTTTTCTGGATGAAGAAAATGGTCTTTGGACCATGGAGTTCAAGGGTGCATCAAGAAGAGAAGGAGCTAGGATTAGTGTCTGGATACATGGTCCATTGCATCAGCCAAATAAAATTCCTCAAAATGTGAGAATCAGTTCTTACAAGTTGGCTTTTGAGTGTTCAAATAATGAGGGGGAGTATGAGGCATTGATTTTTGGCCTCAAAATTCTGAAGAAGTTGGGACCAAAGAAGATTTCTATTTATGGAGACTTTGAATTAGTAATCAAACAAGTTAAAGGGGAACACAAGGCCAAGCATCCAAGAATGAGAGTTTAACGCAATGTTGTACTTAATATCCTCAAGACTTTTTCAAAATACACTTTGTCTCTGAATGCTAAAGCTCAGAATGTCATAGCTCACTAACTCACCACTGCAACAAGTGTGGTGAAGTTTCCTATTCATCCCAATCATAGGTACTCCATCCATGTCAAACATCACCCAACTATTCCAGATAACATGAGATTTTGGCAAGTGTTTGGGGATGATAAACAGATAGACAATTGTTTTCAATTGGAAGGAGAATTTTAGAATTCTCACATTGATGATGCATCCAATTTGAATGATCCAGACATCCACTGAGATTGAGATATTACAGCTCAAGGACAACAACATTCCAAGAGGCTTGGTGCCTTCGGAAGAGTTATTTGATTGTGATGATGTCACCAAGAATCCCACCATGGTTCCTATAGAGAAAGGAGTTGGAGATGTAAACATTGGCACAATTGATAGTCCTAATATGGTTAAGCTATCAAAGTCCTTATCTCTTGAAAAAAAAGTAAGTACATATTGTTAATGAAAGAATTTGCTGATATATTTTCTTGGGACTATTCAGATATGAAGGTTTGTGACAAGAGTATCATTCAACATACCATTCCTATCAAGCTCGATCAAAATCCATTTCGCCAGAAACCAAGGAGGATCAATCCCAAGATGCTGCCATAAATTGAGAAAGAGGTAAATATACTTTATAAGTCTAGTATCATAGTCCCTATTAGATTTTCTGAATGGATGTCTAATCTAGTGCCTGTAAGAAAGAAGACCGGGGAGATTCGTCTATGTATTGATTTCATAAATTTGAACAAGACATCCCTGAAAGACAATTATCCCCCCCCAAAGATGGATCATATACTTCAGAGGATGGTTGGGTCCTCTAGGATGTCATTGCTAGATGGATACTCTAGGTATAGTCAAATTTTGGTACACAAGGATGATCAGCTCAAGACATTCTTTATAATGCCATGGGGTACATTCATGTATGCCAAGATGCCTTTTGGATTGAAGAACGTAGGAGCTACTTTTCAGTGGGTTATGGAAATAGCCATTGCAAATGAAAAAGATGTATTTCTGGTTATCTATTTAGATGATCTTACAGTGTTTTAAAAATCTGATGAAGATCATTTACATCATTTAAGAATTGTTTTTTAGAAATGCAAAAAATTTGGCATCCCACTCAACCCAAAGAAGAGCTTATTCGCCATGGAACAAGGTAAGCTATTGGGACACATCATCTCTTAAGATGGCATTTGCATTGATCCTACAAGAGTGGAGGCCATTCAGCGATTATATTTTCCAAGGAACAAGAATGAGATTCAGTCCTTCAATGGGAAAATCAATTTTATGAGAAGATTCATTCCTAATCTAGATGAGCATTTAAAGGAAATGACAAACTTGCTGAAGAAGGAAAGTGAGGTAAAGTGGCCTTTAGAGGCTAAGAAATCATTTCATCTAGTGAAGTTTACATTATCTACTACTCCTATTTTGATTAGTCCAGATTACACTTCAGATTTCATCATCTTTTCTTTTGCATCTGAGCATACATTAGCAGCAGTCCTAATGCAGAAGAAAGATCAGAAAAGTGAGTAACCCATAGCATTTTTCAGTCGCACTATAAGAGATGCATCACTAAGATACAATATCATTGAGAAGCAGGCCTTGGCTTTGGTGAAGGCTCTCAAGGATTTCCGAGTTTATATTCTCCATTCTCACACCATTTCTTATGTTCCTACTATAGCAGTTAAAGAAATTCTTGTGCAGATAGATCTTAAAGGCAGAAGAGGAAAGTGGATTCTAGCTATGCTAGAGTATGACTTGGAGATAAAGACTAGAAAGCTCATCAAAGGACAAGGTTTAGCTAAAATCATGGCTGAATCAAATCTAGATGCACTAGACATCAATTTGATTGTTGCACTTTCTGAAGAACAAGAAGAAGACGAGCCTTTCCTATAGGTGTCTGATATGTTTATTTCCTCTCCTTGGTATTCTGACATTGTCTATGTCTTGCAACATTTGAATCTTCCACTGGAAGTTCCCAAAGGTAAAGCTAGATCTCTAAAATTGAATGCTTCAAAGTATTATATTCTAGATGGTGTTTTATATTGGAAAGATCCTAGTGTTGTGCTGCTAAATTGTTTGGTGGAAAATGAAGCCAATGATGTTATGAAAATTTTCCATAAAGGAGATTATGGTGGTCATAAATTTTGGAAAATTACAGCAAATAAGATCTTAAGATCTTGCTTCTACTGGCCAACCCTCTTTTTTGATGTATACAAAACAGTGATGAGCTGCCATGAATGTCAGATTTTTCAAGGAAAGAGAAAGATTTTTCCATTTCCCTTGCAACCTATCTCAATTTCATCTCCTTTTCAGTAGTGGGGTCTTGATTTCATTAGCGAAATCCATCCTTCATCTTCAGCACAACATAAATGGATATTGACGGCCACCAACTACTTTACAAAGTGGATTGAGGAAATCCCAACTTGGCAAGCTATTGATTTTGTTATTATTCAGTTCATTGAGTCTAATATCTTGTCTAGATATGGCTGCCCATAGAAGATAATTACTGATAATGTTGTTGCCTTAAAATCAAAGAGAATGGTGGACTTCTGTGCCAAATACCATATTGCTTTAGGACATTCTACTGCTTATCATCCACAAGGGAATGGTCTTGTTGAATCCTCCAATAAATCCTTGGTCAACATCATCAAGAAGGTTCTAGAAGTGAACAAGAAGAACTGACATAAAAATTTCATCAATGCCTTATGGGCAGGCAGGGTCAACACTAAAATATCAATAGGTATGTCCCCTTTTTAGCTAGTATATGGGATTGATACAATTTTTCCTTCATCTCTTACTATCCCGTTCATGAAAATTTTGCAGGAGTTGGATAGTGAGATTAATGATATGCAAAGAAGGATAAATCAGACAATTCATTTACAACAGACAAGGGAAGAGGTTCTTCAAAACACATCTAAACTCCAAGAGAAGATTAAAAAGATTTATGATCACAAGACTAAGGAAGACAATTTCAATCTTGGAGATGTGGTTCTTCGGTGGGATGCTATAAATGAAGAGAAGGGAAAACATGGAAAATTTGAATAATTATGGAAGGGACCTTACAAAATTTCTGCTTTCAGAGGAAAGAATGCTTTCTTATTGGAAGAAATGGATGGATGAGAGTATTCAGGAGGAGCGATCAATGGTAGGATTCTCAAGCACAACTATGTCTGAAAGAGTTCTGAAAATTCATCATCATTGTATATACTGGTGTGTACATTATTTCCAGCAATCTAAGTAGTTGTCATACGAGTTTGAAGCCTGAAGAGAAGGTCCTAAGGTTTCTTTTGTCAGTTACTGTTTTGGTTTTTATTTTACTCTTCAGTCATTGTCATGTCAAAAATTCAGTCTTTTTCCTACATGTTGACTCCATTTCCCAATGGATAAGGTTACTAGGTCTATGGTGTTCTTGACTCCTCCAAGGAGCTACCATCCCCAGATGGAGCCAATGTTAGTGTCAGTCTTGTTAGCCTGTCACCTGGATCGAATATGCTTTTACAGTGCTTGTTAGGAGTATCAAAATCAATTTTTTTATGTCACTAGGGTTACATAGTAAAATTTGGTCATTGTTTGGTCAATCTAGAAATGAGGTCAGTCCTTTGAAAATTCACTCATGCTGGTCACCTATCACATTTTCTATGAAGGTGTCATAATAAAAACAAGTCAGTCATCATCATCATTCCATTTAGTTTCAGGTCATCCATTTGGTTGCTAGGGTTTCTAAGGTCCATCATTTTCATGAATAAACCAGTGGTGAAAAGACCATGACAAGAAGCTCTTTGGTATTGATTTATGATTTATCACACATTCATCATGTTTTCATGTTTGAAAAGTTATATAAGAAGGAGTTCCAGTACTCGGGATAGTGAAAAGACAACTTAGGTTTCGGCATTAAAGGTGACTTTTTTTTAAAGTGAAAAAATCAGTTTTCAAAGGTTTGTGGGTCCCATTTATTTTTAAAAAGAGAAATAATTTTGCCCATATAAACCCAAAAGCCCCCAAACTTGGTTCATTTACCTCCTATTCACTCTTGAGTATCGAGCTCTCCCATCCAAAAGCGAGAACAAGTCAGTTTCTTATGCAAAATTGGAAAAAACCTTGAGGCGTTGCACACAAAGACAAGGCACTACACATAGAGACAAGGCATTGTTCACAGAGACACGATGTTGTGCACAGAGACACTACGTTGTGCATAGGCGCTGTGTACAGCCTAACTGTGCTACGGACGGGGCAAAGTCTAGAAAACACCCAAATTTCTCCCATATTTGATTTTTAAGACTGCAAACTTGATTTCATTGTTTTCTAAGCCAATCAACAAGTAAGTACACCATTATTCTTCCTTCTTTTCTTTTCAAAATAATCTCATGCCAATGATTTTTCAAATTAGGGTTTGCAATGAAATTTCTCATGGGGAATGATAAGTTGATGATGACCATTTTTATTTTTTGGTATCTAAACTTGTAAAATGTTGCCCTACACCTATATACATGTTTAATAAACTATTTTAACCACTAAATCAACCTCAAAGAAGAAATTTACCTCTCCAAAATTGAAACCCTAGTTCATTCCTAGGGATTTTTGGGCACTTTCACTAGAAACTCTATTTTTCCTCCTCACAAGAAAATCATCCCTCCATTTCTTATCCACTCATTTTCATCAGTTCTCCAAAGTTCATTTCCACCTCTTTCAAACCTCCTTTACCATTTTGTCAAACTCCACCTTCACATCACTTCATTTTCCACTCATACCCCACAATTTTTCTCATTTTCCTGCTACTAGGGTTTTTGTCATCACGAAGGTAGAATCTTCACCAGAGAGGAAGAGACATCGCAAGGGAGGGAAAATCCTCAGATATGAGCCATAAAATTGGAGTGAAATCAACTCATATACCTTTATCAAACAGTGCTTTGAAGATGCACATTGCTTGGATTTCTGCAACAGGGTGAGTGAGGTGGGTTTTCATGAGTAGTTGATAGATTAGGTGGAAACTCAACTGAAGGGTGAAAGTGCTGTTATTGCTGGTGCTGAATTCATTTTTTCACTGGCCTCCATTTCAATTGCTACATGGCTAGAAAACAATGGTGAATATTGGTTCAAGGGAATGAACCTAGATCTCGAATATTATAAACCTTTCTTAAAAACACCATGCAGGGAAAAACATGATCAAACTATGCCTTTCAGATACTTATTGGAGAAATATGCCCCTTTGATGAATATTATCATGAAGTTCTTTACATGTGAAGGAAGATTCTCCAAGTTGTATGCTTATCATTTTTTCCTCCTAATGCACTTCACCTCTCAGAAGCCACTCAACAAGTGTAACTACCTATTCAGGAGCATTTCTAAAATGTCATAGAAAATACAAATGAAGAACAAGGAGCACTACCAAAGCCTTTTTCATCAAGTCTGATCAAAACTTTAATCCTTCACCAGCTTGCAAAGAGAGGTATGACTTGGGAAACCTTTTTGGAAACAACCCTGAAATGGCATGAAGCCAATGTCACAACTCAAACCTCTAGCATACCAAAACAACAAATGGAAGTGGGGTCCTCTAGCAAATCAGTTGAAAAAACTCAAGCACCTAAGGTTGAGGTGACTAGGATGTACAAGAGAGGATAGGGGGCATATGAGCTAGTTGATTTTGATGGGGACTCTTTGGGTAAACCCAGAAATGGACTTTACCTGAAGAGGTATTATGCTTAAGTGAGGGGTATGGAGAATCATTAGTTAGGTTAGCTTTTTCCTTTCTAGTTAGGTCTTCTTTCTAGTTTAAGTGTTTATTAGTCTAGACAATGTGCTTAGCTTAGAGAGTGTGCTTTTTCGTCATTATTCTGGCTTATCTTGGTTTTACTCTTGATATTTCAGATGTCGATGCCTCTCCAAACATACATTGGATTTGATGATGGTGC
>APFE031154325.1:10425-69641 GCA_000404065.3 Pinus taeda
TCCAGTGGCAAAAATGGATTCCATTCGGCTAGCTCTCTCCATTGCAGCAACAAGAGGATGGGAGGTGCATCATATGGATGTGAAGAATGCCTTTCTTCATGGTGATCTCGAGGAGGAAATCTACATGGAGCAGCCACCGGGATACATGTAGAATTCATCTCTGGTATGCAAACTAAAGAAGTCTCTCTATGGCCTCAAGCAGGCACCTAGAGCATGGTATGCGAATATGGATTCTTATTTGTTATCTCAAAATTTTGTACGCTGCAAATCTGATTCCAATGTTTATTTTTTGAAGAAAATTGACTCCTTGTTGATGATAGTACTCTACGTAGATGATCTTTTGATAACGGGTAGTTCAACTTTTGTCATTACTAACATCAAAACTGCATTGCATAAGCGGTTTTCTATGACTGACATGGGCTTGCTAAATTTCTTCCTTGGACTAGAGATCCATCAGCGTGATTCTGGCATTACCATTTCTCAACCAAAATATGCCAGAGATATTTTGGCACGATTTTCACATGAGTGACTGCAAGCCAACAGCCACACCTTTCTTATGAGGGATAAAGGTTGAGAATGGCAAAGACACACCATTGGTTGATTGCACATTGTATCGCCAGCTTGTGGGAAGTCTTTTTTATCTCACTCACTCCCGTCCTGATCTCTCCTATGTTGTCGGAGCAGTTTCCGGATACATGCAGGAGCCACATGAGTTACATTGGAACGCTGCAAAGCGCATCCTTCGATATGTCCAGGGGAAAATCACCTATGGGATTCATTATGCAGCCAATTGTTCTTTGAATCTCATCAGGTTCACAGATTCAGACTAGGCTGGTGACACCATTAATCACAAGTCTACTTCCGGTTATGTACTTAGTTTGGGATCCGGCCCAATTTGTTGGTCAAGTAAGAAGCAGGCTGCCATTGCTTTATCATCAGCACAGGTCGAGTATAGAGGAGCAGTCAACGCCACTATTCAGGCAATTTGGCTACAACATTTCCTATCTGAGCTTGGGATTAGTGTCCATCATCCAACTGTCATCTGGTGCGATAATCAAAGTACGCTAAAGTTTTGCAGAGATCCAGTGCAGCGGCAGCGTACCAAACACATCGAGATCCACATGCACTTCATTAGAGAACTCATTCATGATGGGATCATCGATCTTTAGTACTGTCCTAGTTCTGAGCAGATTGCTGACATCTTCACCAAGACTTTCACTGAGCAGAAGTTTCGATTCCTGCGAGATCGTCTCGAGGTGAAGGACACGACTACCTAGCAGTTGTCTTTTCTCTACTTTTGCATTATATTTTGAGGGGAGGTTTTCTTCCCACTGGGTTTTCCCTCTTTCCTACTTTTGTATGCATTGTATATGGGTACCTAAAATGGCCGTGTTTCCGGGACTCACTCATTTTGCATCACACTCACCTAAGTTATGCTTAAGGGGGGTGTTGGTGTACATGCACTTAGACTAGCTGTGTTGGTGTACATGCACCTAGATTATCTCCAGTTAACTTATTGCTTGCATGTGGCACATGTACACATTAACATAAGATAAAGCACACTTAGCTTTAGTTAGCTTTAGTTATTGCATGTACCACTAAGCTTAACTTAGTTGCTTTTATGTATTTATTCTAAAACTAATATTGCAGAATTTATTTTTTTTATTCTTTTCTCAATTCTTGCTCGCTTCCTTCCTTCTCTTGCAAGCTTGTTTATTGTTTTGCAGATCTAGATCTGTGTATCTCAAAATCTTACAATTTTCACGTCTGATTTTAATAAAAATCAGGTGACTTGCTAATAGTTCTCCACGGCTTTTTAATGATTTGCTTAATTCAAATGTTTTTCCAAAAAGGGAACCCTGTTGTCCACATTTTGTCCAATACTAACAAATTACTGATAAATTTCGTCGGAGCCACGTGTCAGGTCGATCCTGTCAAAGCCTTCTCGGCCAAGTAAAGAGAACAACATGAAACTGTATTTTTTTAATATTATGAAGATATTGTGGAATAAACTATAATTTATACAAAGATTTCTAGGTTGGGCTTCTACAAGGAATTCATAGTCACAAAAAGGTTCACGCATCTATTAATTATTTTTAATTAGATAGTGTAACCTGGGGGGTATTCGGATCGGATTGGTAAAGGAAGCATCCTAGGAGCTCAAAAGCTTCATCGCCCGATCGGTGTGGTCAAGTTCTGAGAAGTCAGAACCATCATGTGATTTAACTTTGGAGATATTTAAATATATCACTAGCATTTTATATCAGTCATTAAATTCTTCGTTTCTATTTTCTTTCACGGTAACAATGATTGTACTTTAAGGTGATACGTTGTGGGGTGATTTTTTTATTTTCTAAATAACAATATGTAATTTATAACTGTCATTTCATAATATAGATTCTATCAAATCATGGTACGTGTTGAGCTTAGGTATTGCAACAAGATTGCTGCAACTTCCAAGGCTACCAGCTTTACTTATCAACCCGAGTTTCATACAAATTTTGAGGTGACAGTGCTATATGCACAAGTAAAAGTGAAGGTCCTGCCTCTTATCACTGCTCATCTGGTAAGAGACCCCAAGGGTTCCAAGCCAGACTTCTATAAGGTCAGAAGAAGCTTAATTCATTGATGGAAGAAGAGAAAATATATTCTAAGATAGAGCTACTCTACTGCAGTAATGAAGAAAACAGTGTGTAATGCCAAACCACACCATAACCTAACTAACCATCTAAGCAACTATGCTAAACAGAATTTCTAAATCAACATTAACCTAACATTTCTATCTAATTTACAGAGGTAAAGAGCATTAAACTATACTAAAGTGTAAGCAAAGGAACTAAATTAAATCTGCTTTCAAGCGGAAGAGAAGTAGGAGATCGAAATTGGTGAAAGGAGGACATAAAGACGCAGTAGTGCATAGGGACCGTTGGATCGATCAACGAACAAAATATGGATGGCGAAGATCTTATCGCGAAAGAAACGTACGAAAATGATGGAGTGAGTTTTCGGAGGCGATAAGCAATTTCTCGCGTGCCCTAAAAGTTGTAAGCTGTATTTTGAAATTTCACGCGATTAGCCTAACTGAATGACACGTAACACGAGAAAACCACTTTTCTTGTGTGCTCTTGGGTGGATAATGGTCGTGCAAGAATCCGTGCAATATTGCGTGATAGCCTTCAGATCAAGGTAGACAAATCGACGATGGAGATTGGCCAAGCTAGTTGGCGAGCGGGTGACGCAATAGTCGTCAAATCAGGCTAGACAGATCGATAGTGGAGATTGGGGCACATAAAGTATTGAGGTGACGCAATAGCCGTTGGATCAAGAGACAGATCAACGTTGGATATTAGAGCGCATAAAGTAGGTGGAAGACTTCGCGCGCGATGGCCGTTGGGTAAACTAATGAATCAGATGGTGATTCGTCAGGTTTGTTGTGGATCAGACGGTGAGCAAACGATACATGAAAAACATGCTAAAATAGGTTTCAAATGAAAACGATAGAAAAACCAGAGGGTGAGGGTAGACTGAGAGTGAGGGAAAATGATAATAATGAAATGAAACAAGTAACTGCATCAAACAACAAACTTCGAAGCTCATGCGAGAACTAGAAACCTGTGTTTTTTGGGTTGTTGAAGGGTCTCTTCCTCAAGTCATGGTCTCAGAGGGAGGAGGTGAGGCCGAGACACCTGCGGACAAACTTATGGTGATCTTTTTCTCCTAGCTAACCTGCTAATTGAAAAAAAAAACACAAATGGAAATAAACTAAAGCACAACCAATCTACTCTACACTATTGTAATGGGAATGCAACTACTTAAGCAAATGAACAAAAAACTAGGAAGCTACTTAAGTAAATAAACAGAACTAGAAATATATGCTAGCATACATGTACAATAAAGAGGAGATTTGGCTACTCGGGTTGGGCCCTAACCCAAGAGCTTCAGCCCTCTGAGTTAACTCAATGTTGGCTCAAAATAGAACTCATCTTTATTATAAAAACCATGGATTACATAACAAACTATCACAAGTCTTGCAGCTCATAAATAAAGTAGATTTTTACAATAAAAATCCAAATCCTACTGAGATCCTAAGCCTCTCTATTTATACATCTGAAGTCTCCAACGACTTCCTTCCCATTAGGGAGGCTTGGCTCCCCACTCAAGATAAACTGGTTTCTGTCACTTTCACTTGCTCGGCTGTCTTTTAGTCCTCATGATTTGGTTGTTTGCACTCCGAGATGATGGAGGAAAATTCGAATGGAGGGGTAGTAAATGAGGAGGATTTACCTCCTATAATTCCTCTCCCTTTCCCATTCAAGTTTTGACCAAGGTCTTTGCCACAGTTCCTTGCTTTTATCCTTTATTCCTACATTACATGCACATTAGACCACAAAGCAAAATATCCAACTCTAACTCATCTCATAAACAAAATATAATCAAAAGTACACAATAAGTTGTGAGAATAGTTGGTTTGACTAAGCTAGGAGGTGAATTAAAGCCAATTAAGGCCCATATAATTACCCAATGATGAGGCTCATCATCACTCCCAACTGAAAGTGTTGCTCATCCTCTGAGCAACTTAGTAAATGTCCATGTCCTTTATGGCTCTGTTAGCCTTTCTGACATCCCATGCTTCTATTGTGGTCTCTTCTTCTTGTTTATAGAAGCCTTATTTCCTTTCTACTTCTTCCCACTGCCTCTTTTCCTCTTCTTCTTTTCTCCCTTCTAACATCCCTAGGAGTAGTGGTGGACTGAGTTTTAGGCCTATCTAATTGACCTTCAACCTTTGCATTGATTGCTTATATATAGGTGTCTTGTTGAGTGCCACTCTCAACCTTTTAGGGCAGTGATATGCTCTGATATTCAAGCTGTGTGGCAGTGTTTTCCATCTCCTTTAGCATGCATGTATATTATCATCTCTTAGCAACCTAAACATATCCTCAAAATGTGAAATTGCTTGCTCTTGGGCAGCAAGATATCTAGGTGTCAGTTGAGGATCATTTGTAATTAGATTATGGGTGTTGATTAGGGCCATGGGATTTGATTGTTCAGCGCTAATGAAAAGAGGTTCATTTTTCTCTCTGGCCAATATTCTTTTCATCTCTGCAACCCTTGACTTCTCATGGTTCATTAATGATGCCAAAGCCATTAATTGTAGATCTCCTAGCTCTGCATTAGGATTCCAAATATTCATGTATGTGAGGGCCATGTTGTGCAAGTAAAACTCGGCCATTTTGGCCCTATCCTCTAGTGCACTTTGATCACAAAGGCCAATAAACTGCCTGCGGTCCTGAAATGGCACGGTGCCCCTTTGTGCTAGTATTTTAATCTGAAATTACAGCCATTATTCTCTGAGGTAAAGAGCATTGGATTTAGTTG
This sequence comes from Pinus taeda, assembly GCA_000404065.3. Classification (NCBI taxonomy): domain Eukaryota; kingdom Viridiplantae; phylum Streptophyta; class Pinopsida; order Pinales; family Pinaceae; genus Pinus; species Pinus taeda. The sequence continues at coordinate 15,802 of APFE031154325.1, forward strand.
GCATCCTACACTAGATGGCCTCCAAGGAGAGGTTGGCCATACATTCTAGTTGGTTTTCCTTTTCCTGCAGCTTTCCTCTTAGGGGCCTCTGGAGACACCCTAGGTGACTCCTCCTTGTGTTCTTCCCCTTCTGTTTCAATGCCTTCTTCCTCTCTGACAGAATGAATAACATCATAGATGAGGGTTTTGATGTCATCCTCTGCTGGTAAGTCTCTGAAGACTGACCATTTTATAGGGATCCTGAGGTTTTAGAGGGCATCCTCAATGAGGGTTCTGATCAAACCATGGTGATCCAACTGTTGGGAATTTCCTTCCTTTACTTTGTTGCTGGAGTCTATGAGTGATTGCATCAATAAATAGGATATGTTGAGTCTTTGGTGAACTGGTGTTTCTACTACAAATCTTAGTTCTTCAAGCAACCTAAAATGGTAGCCATAAACAACATTGTATCTACCCTCATATGAGATATATTTTATGAGTTGGTAGCCTACCTCACTCCATGGGTATGGCAGACTGCCCCTCCTTACTCCATTTTTATCCTCTGTGGGTTCTTCACCTTCTAAAAAGAATTTCCTTTTTTCCACCTGAATATCTGCTTTGTCTTCTTTTCTCCATGCAATTCCTAGGGGAAGTGTGGTGACCCTGCTGATGAAATCTGAGGTAAGATCTATAGTGAACCCTCTAACTATAACAGTGGCATGGATTCTGCTGTGTGGAGTGAGAGAATGAGAAAATTCTTGAGAAAATAGAGTTTCTTGTGTATGTAATCCACTAGATTTTTAGAGGACTTCTAGTTCATTTGCTTGTAAATGGGGATGGATTTTTAGATCCTACCTATTTAGAATGGTGGCAGTGGACAATTCTCTTGATATTCCCTCTTGAACCCCTCTTTGCCTATCCTATAGACTGCTCCTGCAGACTGTTCTTGTAGGATTCTCTTTCAAAACGATGGATCCTTGCTTCCAGTGGGTGGCCAAAATTATGAGAGCTACTTGAGTGAGGGAGTTTCAAGGAGGTGGAATGCATGAATGCATGCAAACGATGTTTTGTTTCCCTTTATACCACCTCATCATTCCCACTCCTTCTAATCAGCTCTCACAGTTGTTAAATCCATAGTTAACCACTTCTCTTACTCCTCCTCTATTTTTTGAGTTGACTGCAGCCATGTGTGAGAGGGTACCCTGCTTTGTATGTGATGACTGAACGAAGGTGACCAAGTTAACTGGTCACCTTTTCACTTACAAACCAACTACCTCGTAACCTTTACAAATTTTGATCAAATGATGCATATGAGTGATTGAGTGGGATACTCACCTATGGTCTTAATGCCATGTTGCAGTTTGTAGAGGATCAAAGGTGTTGCGTTGTTCATTTGTTGCATGGTCATTCTTCTTCTTCCTCTGCTGCCTGTTGATGGTTTATTTGGTTTTGCAGGTGTCTGTGACTAAAGATCTAATGTTGTTGTTATTGTGGAGCTCCTAGATCATCCTAGTGAAGACTTTGTAGCTGATGATTGATATTTTGTGGGATACGGTGATGGTAATGGTTGAGGTGATTGGTTAGATCATGTCTAGTATGAATTTTGGGGACCTAACCAATCTACCATTCAAGGGATTCTGTAGAAAACACAAGATTCACCTGAATTGAAGCAATGATGTGAAAAACAATGGAATTGATGGAGGGATGCATGGTAAGTGGTGGAGGAGATGAATATATGTGAGGTAGGGTTCCCTTTGGATCTTCTCTTTGCTCCTTGATTTTCTTTCTCACCCACATGCAAATAACAATTATGTCTTTTTCTTTTTTTCTTTTATTATTATTTTTTTTTTGAAAAACACCTAGGTTGTCTCAGAGAGGTTTTCACCCTAGATATCTGCCCTGGGCCGCCTCACAAGGTTTTCAACCCAAAGATGGGACTCAGGCACCTCATGAAGGTTTTCACCTGAATCCTTATTCTTTTTTCTCTTTTTCAGTGCCCTGATGAGGGAGGAGCTGGAACTTGCTCCACCATCATCACTGTCTTATTGATATTGTCAATGAACTCTTGTTTTGATAAAGGCCTCTTGTACATTTTCAATCGGTGTCCATTAACAAGCAATGGAATGGCTTCTTCATCTATAGTTCTAATTTGCATTGAACCATTATCATGGCATCTTTCCACCACATAAGGTCCAAGCCATATTGTCCTTATCTTTCCCTTGAAGTATTTATACCAAGAATCATATAACAATGCCCAGACTCGCTCTTGAAATTGCTTCTCCTTAATATGTTTTTCGTGCCAGATCTTCCTCTGAAGCTGAACTATCTATGTATGTAGGAGGGTCTGCATTCTGAATTCATCCAAGCCATTCAAATGGAATAATCTTTCTTTTTGTGCATGAATGAGATCCAAATCTAGTTTCGCTGCCATCCTCAATGCCTTATATTCAAACTCAATGGACAGCAAATCCTTTTTCCCATAGTCCAGCTCATAGGGTGTAAATCCAGTGGTGATCTTCCATGTTGTATTATAGGCCCAGGTGGCCTCAACTAGTCTCTATTCCCAATCCTTCCTGCTACTGCTCACTACCTTGGTTAAGATGTTCTCCAATGCCCTGTTGGTCACCTCCACTTTCCCATTAACTTGTGGATGATAAGGAGTGGAGGTCCTATGCTAGATTTTGGGATGGCTGAGCAGTTCTTCAATCATGTTGGAGGTAAACTGGTTGCCTTGGTCTGTGACTAGCTCTCTAGGGTACCCGAATTTGTAGAATATATTCTCCCTTGGGAACTCATCCATCTTCTCTTTTGTCGCTACCTTAATTGCCTTGGCTTCAACCCACTTAGTCAAATAATCAATGCATACAATGATGTACTTTTTTCACTTTGAAGGAGGGTTGATAGGCCCAATGAAGTCCATGCCCCACTTATCAAATGGCTCAAAAGTCACTTGAGTTTGTAGGGTCATTTCTCTTGGAGTAGACTTTCCCATCCTCTACCACCAATCACACTGACTAATGTACTTTTTCACATCCTGATGAAGAGTAGGCCAATAATAGCCTACTTGCAACACTTTGAATGTTGTCCTCTTTGCTGCAAAGTGACCTCCATAAGGCCCGTCATGATAGGTTAGAAGGATCTCAAAAACTTCCTCTTCCCTTACACACCTTCTCAAGATTTGATTTGGGTGAAGTTTGAATAGATTGCCCCTAATCCAGGTGAAGGGGGCACTTTTCCTGACTATCTTGCTCTTTTCTTTAGAGGGAAAGTTTGGTGGGAACTGTGTTGATACCAAATAGTTTTCTATATCAGCGAACCATGGGGAGAGAACTGAAATAACAAACAAATTCTCATCTGGTAACTGGTCATCCACCATTCCTTCTTCACCTACAGGTAGATTCATCCTAGATAGAAAGTCTGCAATAACATTTTCCTTACCAAGCTTATCAATAATAGTTAGATCAAACTCTTGAAATAAAAGCAACCATCTTATAATTCTAGAATTCACATCTGGTTTGTTCATTAAATATTTGATTGCAGCATGATCAATATGCACAAATGTTTGATAGCCTGTAATGTAATGCCTAAATTTGTTTAATGGATGCACAACAGCCAGGAGTTCATTTTCGGTCACAGTATAGTTTAGCTCAGCCTTTGACAGGTTCTTACTAATAAAATAAATGGCATAGGGCAATTTCTCCTCTTCCTAACCTAAGGCTGCTCCTGTGGCTTTTTGTGAGGCCTCAGCATGAATATGAAAAGGGAAGGCCTAGTTTGGCCCTCTAAGGATTGGTGCAGTGGTTAACTTACCCTTTAGAATGTCTAAGGCCTCTTGACAACTCTTTCACCATATAAACTCAGAATCTTTGGCCAACAACCCAAACAAAGGAGAGGAAACTTTCTGAAGTCCTTTATGAACCTTCGGTAGTATCCAGCTAACCCTAAGAAACTCCTGACATCTCTCTACTTTTGTGGAGGTGGGACCCTTTGGATGATTGCTATTTTGTTTGGGTCCACCTGTAGTCCTTACTGAGATATTGAATGACCTAGCACAATCTCTTCAGTCATTAAGAATTCATATTTTTCTAGACTGAGAGACAGGTTCATATCAATGCATTTGTGCAATACTTTGCCTAGGTTAGTGAGGGCTTCCTAAAAATCACAGCCATAAGGTGTAAAGTCATCCATATAGATTTCCACAACATCATGTACTAATTCGGCAAAAATACTCAAGATTTCTCTCTGGAAGGTGGCAGGAGCATTTCATAAGCCAAAAGGAAGGACCCTATAGGAAAAAGTACCCAAAGGATAGGTGAATTTGGTCTTATCTTGGTCTTCTGGGCAGATTTGGATTTGGTTGTACCTACTGAATCCATCTAGGAATGAAAAAAACTTCTTCCCTATTAGGCCATCTAGCACTTGGTCAATGAAGAGTAAGGAAAAATGATCCTTCTTTGTGGCTTTGTTCAACTCCCTGTAATCAACAAAAATCCTCCACTTACAATTTTTCTTGGGAACTAACACTAAAGGAGAGACACACTCATTGTCTGAGATAGGGTAAATGAATCTTGCATCTAGTAGTTTTTTCAATTCTTCTTTGACTATCTTTAAGAGTTTGATTCATCCTCCTTTGTGGTTGCCTAACTGGCTTGCAACCTTCTTTGATGTATATGTGGTGAGTACACAATGAGGGGTGTACTCCCTTCATTTCCTTGTAACTCCTAGCGAAGCTTCTAGGTTTTCTCTCAACATGCTGCATAGCTTTTCCTCTTCTAAAGTAGAAAGAGATGAATTAATTTTCAAAGTTTTCTCTAGGCCAAATTCTATGGTTTTGACACGGAGTGGGTTGAAATTGGCCAAGCATAAGTCAATTGGATGATTGTTCTGGGTTTCCCTTACTTCTTCTTCTAATGGTAATGAACTAAGAGTTGGACTTTAGAGCAGGTGCTCAATTAATGATTGTTCTGGGTTTCCCTTACTTCTTCTTCTAATGGTAATGAACTAAGAGTTGGACTTTAGAGAAGGTGCTCAATTAATTCATCTTCATCTTGTTGTCCTCCTCCTATGGTTGCTTCCAAAGCATAAAGTTGGGAAGAATAAACCTCATCTTCTTCCTCCTCCTCCAACCATAAAGGTAAATCATGCTCTAGGGTAGGTTGAGCAGGAGGGTGTAGGACTAACTGTTTGGACATATGCCCATTCTTGATGGTCATATTCCCAGCTCTGCAGCTAATGTAAGCATTAGTTGTGGCCAACCATGGCCTCCCAAGAATGAGAGGGTAACCAATAAACTTAGCCTTAGGCTGGAGAACTAGGAAATCTGCAGGGTACTTCCAGGAGTCAATGGAGACCATCACATCCTCCACAATTCCCTCAGGGGTGACTGTAGAAGGGTCTGCAAGTTGCAGAACTATTGTGGTCTTCCTTAATGACCCTTGGAGGTTGAGCTTGAGCATGGTGTCCTTGGTCATCACATTAATTGCAGCCCCAAGATCAATCAGAGTGTGTGGGACAATGGTGCCATTGATGTGCATATCTACTACAGGGCTTCCAGGGTCCAAATATTTTGGACATAATACCTGCCCCAGCATTAAGTCAGACAACTTCCTAATGACATTAATGGTAGGGGCTTCCCTTTTTCTTCTTCCTAGATGCTTGAAGCACTTCTCCTTAATCAACTTATTATAAATGGGAACATCTTTGATTGCTTAGAGAAGGGGGGATATTTACACATAGATTTTTCAATTCTCCCAAAAGTTCAGTTTCTTCTAGGGTAGGCTAGAGTGGTTGGGCTAATCTCTCAGGAAATGGTGGATTTATTTTAAGGTTGCTTTCCTCTCTTTCTTCCTCAACCTCCCTATGTGGAGAGGGAGGTTGGTTATCAGGGAGAATTCTCCCAGATCTTAGGTTGATCTCCTGGATTTCTATAGCATAAGCTGAGTATGATGTCTCTCCACTGAGACTTGTTGAGCCTGCCTATTATTCAAGTTCGGATTTGGCTGGGTAGGAATCTGGGGTTACTTAGGTGGAGCAAAGTGCAAGAGTTGTGGTTGGGTGGGTGGTGGAGGCAATAGGCTAGAACATTGTTGAATTGGGGCCTCCACCCCTGGAGTGGGGTATTCCACTGAGGTTATGGTTGAACATAAGGTTGAAATGATTGGTTGGCTAGCTGGGAATGATACTGAGATGTATAGGACCAAGGAGGGGGTGTAGACCGGGAAGGATGAGTAGGGGGTCCCCAAGAAGGTATAGTTGTGGTTTGGTTGGGGTTGTAATATGCATGGGATGGCCCCTGGATACCCTGCTGGCATGGTCTAGGCCCAGGAGGTCTACTTTGGTTGATGTAGAAAAGTTGTTAAGTGACCCCTTCATCTCCTTGATATATAATTTTGAGTCCAGGTAAAGAACGGCACTTGTCTGTGGAGTGGTTTTCTTCATAGACTGAGCAAATCTTAATATAGTTCAATGGACATTCGTTCCTAGGATGCCTCCTGGTGCATTTAGGACAAAAGATGGCCATGGCTCTTTCTGCTTCCTCTTGCTTCCCTTTGATGTTCATGGTGTCTAATTGCAAGGCAAGGGTTTGCAGCATATCACTTTTAAAATCTTCCAGCATATTTCCAACTTCAACCTTGATGCATGAGTTGGAGGATGATGTACTGGCCATAGGTTGACTACCCCTACCATTTTTCCTGGTTGCCCTAGAATGGTTTCTAAAGACATTTTTAATATCCTCATAGGGTAATTGGTAGATATCTCCTCCTACTATCATATGTAAGGTATCCAGAAGATCCTCCCTTACTCCTCTAAGCAGGACCAGCTTTAGTGACTCAGGGTCAAGTGTGCACCTGGCCCTTTTGTAACTGAGCTGGAATATTTCTTCATAGTCTTCTAAGGATTCATCATGGCCTATGGTCATCTTGAAAATATCTTCTTTAGTTTCCTTTGACCTACAGTAGTTCCTATATTTGTTGTTAAAATCCTGTTGCATCTGAGCCCAATTTGTGATGCTATCTCCAGGTAAACCCATGAACCAACACAATGTTGCATCCATGAGGGTAGATGGAAATAGTTTTAAATTTTTCTCATCATCTATATATTCATAGGTTCGACATATAACAGCAAAGTCAAATAGGAAAGTGTCAGGGTCCTTTGTGGTTAGGCCATGGAAATGAGGTAGAGTTGAGGGGCTTATATTCTTCATCTTAGTGTCCCCATTGGCTTCCCTTATGGGGAAGGCACCCTCAATTCTCTCTCTATTCCCTCTGTCATTTTGGTTTTCAGCCATTGGTTCAGTGGGAATGGGTTCTTCCTCTTCTTCTTCCCCTGTAGGTTCTTCAAATATGTAAGGTTGCTCACCTAAAGGGTCTTCCAATTCACAGTCACCGAAGAAGAGAGAAGGTTGAATGTTGGATGCAGTAGGGGTATTTGACAAGAATTTCCATAAATTGTCCCTATTCCTACAAGGCATGAAAGGAAATGTTTTTGGGTTGATTTTTGGAAGATCTTTTTTAGTAGGAAAGTACTTTGCAGAAATGAAATTGTTGATTGAATGAAAACCACTAACAAAGAAACTACTTGCTGAATTGAAATTCTACTTGAAGAATGGAAAGGAAAGAAGATAATGACAACTGAAAGAAAGGAAGCTACTAGATTACTTTTTCAGAAATAAACTAATGGAAGAAAATTGAGGATAAGAAGTAGAAGAAAATAAAGTTGGAGACTAGAAATAGAAGAAAGTAGTAACCACATTCTACTTTGACACCTCCCCGGCAACGGCGCAAAAAAGTGTTGAGCCTAGGTATTGCAACAAGAATGCTGCAACTCCCAGGGCTAGCATCTTTACTTATCAACCCAGGGTTCGTACAAACTTGGAAGTGACAGTGCTATATGCACAAGTAAAAATGAAGGTCCTGCATGTTGTCACTGCTCATCTGGCAAGAGACCCTAGGGGTTCCAAGCCAGACTTCTATAGGGTTAGAAGAAGCTTAATTCTTTGATGGAAGAAGAGAAAATCTATTCTAAGAGAGAGCTACTCTACTGCAGTAATAAAGAAAATAACATGTAATGCTAAACCACCCCATAACCTAAATAATCATCTAAACAGTTACGCTAAACATAATTGTTAAATCAACACTAACCTAATGCTGCTATCTAAGTTGCAGAGTAAAGAGCATTAAACTATACTAAGGTGTAAGCAAAGGAACTAAACTAAATCTGTTTTCAAGCGGAAGAGAAGTCGGAGATCGAAATTGGTGAAAGGAGGACGTAAGGATGCAGTAGTGCATAGGGACCATTGGATCGATCAATGAACAGAAGATGGACGGCAGAGATATTATCGTGAGGGCTTAAGTGAATAGATGGATGAACAGGGTTAACAAACAGGATGAACGAAGGAGATCTTATCACAGGCGATTTAGTGAATAGGTGAATGAACAGGGTAACAAAGCAGATGAATGACATAGATCTTATCGTGAGGAATTAAGTGAATGGATGGACGAACAGGGTAACGAAGCAGATGAATGGCGGATATCTTATCGCAAGGAATTAAGTGAATGGATGGATGAACAGGATTAATCGGAAGATGAACGGCGGAGATCTTATCGCGAAAGAAACGTGCGGAAATGATGGAGCGGGTTTTCGGAGGCGGGAAGCAGTTTTTCGTGCACCCTCAAAGTTGTCAGATGTATTTTGAAATTTCATGTGATTAGCCTAACTAGGTGACACGTAGCATGGGAAAACCACTTTTCTCGTGTGCTCTTGGGCAGATAACAATCATGCAAGAATACACGCGAGATTGCGCGATAGCCATCGGATGAGGCTAGACAGATCGACGGTGGAGACTGGCCAAGCTAGTTGGCAAGCGGGTGACGCGATAGCCATCAGATCAGGCTAGACAGATCGATGGTGGAGATTGGGGTGCATAAAGTATTGAGGTGACGCTATAGTCATTGGATCAAGAGACAGATCAACGGTGGAGATTAGAGTGCATAAAGTAGGTGGAAGACTTCGCGCATGATGGTTGTTGGGTAAACTAATGAATCAGATGGTGATTGGTCAGGTTTTTTGTGGATCGGAATGTGAGAAAACAATGCATGAAGAATGTGCTGAAGGAGGATTCAAATGAAAATGATAGAAAAACTAGTGAGGGTGAGGGTGGACCGAGAGTGAGGGAAAACGATGATAATGAAATGAAACAAGTAACTGCATCAAACAACAAACTCCAAAGCTCATGCGAGAACTAGAAACCTGTGTTTTTGGGGTTACTTGAGGAAGGGTCTCTTCCTCAAGTCATGGTCCTAGAGGGAGGAGGTGAGGCCGAGACACCTGAGGACAACCTTATGGTGATATTTTTCTCCTATCTAACCTGCTAATTGAAAAAAAACACAAATGGAAGTAAACTAAAACACAACCGATCTACTCTACACTATTGTAATGGGAATGCAACTACTTAAACAAATGAACAGAAAACTAGGAAGCTACTTAAGAAAATGAAGAAAACTAGAAGTATATGCTAGCATACATGTACAATAAAGAGGAGCTTTGGCTGCTCGAGTTGGGCCCTAACCCAAGAGCTTCAGCCCTCTGAGTTAACTCAGTGCTGGCTCAAAACAGAACTCGCCTTTATTATAAAAACCATGGATTACATTATAAATTGTCGCAAGTCTTGCAGCTTAGAAATAAAGTAGAGTTTTACAATAAAAATCCAAATCCTACTAAGGTCCTAAGCCTCTCTACTTATACATCTGAAGTCTCCAACGACTTCCTTCCCATTAGAGAGGCTTGGCTCCCCACTCAAGATAAACTGGTTTCTATCACTTTCAATTGTTGGGTTGTCTTTTAGTCCTCATGATTTGGCTATTTTCACTCCGAGCTGATGGAGGAATATTCGAATGGAGGGGAAGTAAATGAGTAGGATTTATCTCCTATAATTCCTCTCCCTTGTCCCATTCGAGTTTTGACCAAGGTATTTGCAACAGTTCCTTGCTTTAATCCTTTATTCCTGCATTACATGCACATTAGACCACAAAGCCAAATATCCAACTTTAACTCATCTCATAAACAAAATATAATCAAAAGTATGCAATAAGTTGTGAGAATTGTTGGTTTGACTAAGCTAGGAGGTGAATTAAGGCCAATTAAAGCCCATATAATTACCCAATGATGAGGCTCATCAGTACTCATTTCAAAGCACAGCAAAGATATTTCAGAGTATAGTACAGGTGGGTATATATTGATAATGATTACATAATAAGAGTCTATCCAATCAATTTCAAGATAAATAGTTAAAAATATTATTTAAAAATAATGAATTTTAATTTTTAAAATTAAACTATAACAAATTTGCAAAAAAAATTTGCTCAAACCCAAACTAATATGGGTTTGATCAAACTCTAAATACGGTATTACCTGCCCGCGGCAAGAATATAAGCTCAATCTTTTAAGTAATTTTTTGCCCTTTCGTGAACTTAAACCGCCCGGTGAGAAGAAGAATGTAGACAATCCCTTTCAAAAAATCACACTTGTTTCATGAAGTCATGATACGTATGTTTTACATTTTGTTAAAACCATTTGGAAACACACTCCATAAGACATGTTATGCCATGTGTTGATAATTGTAAACACGGTATAGTGTTTTATGTATTGTTAAGCCGATAGGTTTTTTTATTGTGAGTTTCTTCTTTATAATATTGTAGCAAATTCATCCGCCTAAAACAAATATGTTTTTGAGTGTGACTCACTCTTGATCCGTACACCAATACCGTTTCAAGTTATTGCGGGAATGATAAGACATATAGGAACGGTAGTGCGTTCCAGCGTAATATAAACGAGGTTTTGGAAAGACTAGTGAGGGATGTTTATTACATCGCATTCTATCTTTATAGTATTGGTGACGTAGGAATTAATACTGTTTTTTATAAGCTTGTCCAATGCAGAGAAGACTTAGGTCCTTATGATCATCAACGCTGCGCATCTACGGTGAAGACAAGGCTTCTTCAGGGATGCAGTGGCCCTTATGGATACATTCAACTAAACGGTTGCCTCTTAAGTTACGACTATCATAAATTTAATTACTACAAATCTATAGAGAGACCGAGGACTTTTACTACTACAGTTTGGTCTTATAGTGGAAAGAACAAAAATAGAAACGGTAGTGTCTTCCAACAAAGTCTAAACAAAGTTTTGGAATCATTGGTGGAGAACGATAATACCACAGGATTCAATACTTCCAGTGTTGCGGAGGGGGCCAACAGCAAAAGTGCGGTTTATGGGGTAGTCCAGTGCAGGGAAGATTTAGGTTCCTCTGTTTGCAAACATTGCACATTGACGGAATTCATCTAAACCTTGTTGACAAATGCTACAATACTTCTGGAGTCATTCATATAAATGGTTGCTTCTTACGTTATCGAAATAATGATACTTACAACTATCTGGAGAATATGTAGATTATTCCATCAGAGGTTTCTTGCAACAGTAGCAAGAGCAGTCAGCCACAAAATTTCAAAAAAACTATAAATTTCCTACTCCCAAATATTATCACTAAATCTGTGCAGACTCCCAAACTTTTTTCTGCAAATTTAGTGGGTGTGCCTTCGAATTTAACATGGCATATCTACGGCTTAGCTCAGCGTTGGGGACATATGTCCGAAACATCCTTGGAATATATATTCGTATGCCAAACTGGATCTCCTGGGGTTCAAATCGCACATGACAAATGCTATTTGTGTTACGAGGTCTTTGATTTTTTCAACACTTACGTTCTCTCGCAAAAACCCCAAGGAGAAATTTCTCGATTGCGAGGTATCTTCTTTCATATAGTTAACAATAATAAGGAGTATATAATAGCTATATAACGTTTTCATTTTCGCCAACTAAAGCATCACTTAGATTTTTTGTGCAAATTCACAGAAAGCAAAAATGGGAGCAATCTCTTGCCGAGAAAGGCCCATCCGGCATCCAGTATTTTCTTTCACTTACTTTGGAATGATTAGGGTTATATTTGTTTTTTAAGGATTTCATTTTAGTGAATTAAAACATTGTTTACTTATATGTCATGAGAGCATTTTCAGAAGGCAAGTTTTTTGGGATAACATTGGGCGTAATATCTGTTGTCATTGGATTTACTGTAACCATAGGCCTTTGGCTATGGTATTTCCCAACTATCCGAAAAATGGGGACCGGATTTCTGGAACCCAAGGTCCTTAAATTGTTCTTTAGTATTTTAGTGTTATGATCCAAGATGTGGTTGAATTGTGTGTCTTATGAATTGTTTGTCTATTTCTATAACACATAACATTGGTTGTTTATAATTATAATCAAATATCTAAACTCGGAAGGAAAATGGTGGAAAGGTTAATAGAGAAAAGTCATATTTCAATGAACACATTTATGCATAGAATCCTTGGCCTGCTAAACAATGTGGACCTTATGTACACCGCTCTACAGAGCATGACCCATGCATCCTCCCATCACCATTGATATTTTCATCCTCTCACCTTTAGGACTACTAGGATCTTCTTAACTGCATTCAACGGCATACAAAAGTCCACCCCTCTTCATGTCTTCACAAAAAGGTCCTACTCTTGTTTGTCGCTATGGAGTTCCAAGAGATTTGCATCCCACCTCCTCTTTAATGATTGATGACAATGGAAAAAAGAAATATGTCCCCGCTCTTAATGATGATAGGTTAAGTGTACACAACTCTGACATGCTATGGAGAACAAGCATCGATTGCCAATCGGTGTTGTCTCGGCATGTTGTTTTCTGCTACATCGTGAAATATGCAACGAAGCTAGAAAAAAAATCAAAAAAATATTGGCAAATGTTGTCACGTGTCTCGCAGGCTGTCCACCCTGAAACACCTGTTGTTACTATTGTCCGAAAAAAATTAATAGAAACAATTACCGATAAGGACATCAATGCACAGGAAACATGCCACATGCTACAAAAACCGCCCTTTGTAGCCGCTCATTTGTTTCCCTCAATGTTACTCGAACTGCTTTTAGATGTGTTTCTCATTGTCTAGGTCCCCCCTTCCCAACACCACCCTTCATTTGTAGCATACATGAATAGACCTCCTTCTCTTGAAACACTAACTCTTCTTGAGGTTTCACGTAACTTCTTGGTCCTTCTCTGCTTGCCAAAAACATAACCAATGGAAACAAATAAATTCTTGCAATATTGTTCACGTCCTCCCTTGTTATTCCCCGATCCCTTCTCTTGCTAATGCATGCCACGCTTATTTCTACTGGAGTGAACTACTTCTATGCTTCTCTTTTTGCACACTCCCATCAGACATTGGCTCCACTGATGAAACAATCATTTCGCATTGGGAACAAAAAAGAAAAGCATATGGTCCATGGCATGTTCATCAAGCCCCTGTAACCCCCCTTTCCCCATTCTCTGGTGACACCTCCACTACTGATATGACAAACCCACCTGAATCTGTAGACATCGATCAATGGCAAATCCTTTCTCATCGATGAAATACACAACAATTATTCATATGAAAGACATAACAACTTCCAAATTTGATATCTCATAAATTCATAACTTAGCTCAAGGTGTAAACATTTCAAAACATTTTGATGACATCTCTATCAATCAAATAACATATATCTTTAACCTTGTCATTTTAAGTCATATGTCCCAAAACTCTTGAATATCGGTGAATAACTCAAGATCAACCATGCATCGACATCTTAGAGTCATAGAATTTACTTATTAATTGATTTTGATATTACCTTCTGTTGTGGTAAATCACAAACCCCCCCATTTTTCACTTAAATTCCATTATGGGGACCCTTTTAAGTGATTAATTGGTATTATTACTATTTGATTTTGATAGTAATGATTGATTAAATGATTTCGATATGTTCTTATCTACCTATCATAACTCGTTTGATCTCATTTGGAAATTTGGTTTGTATATGGAATCTAATTTTCGATTGGGTGTTTTCAACTGCTTTGTCCATATATTATACATTATCCTCTTATTTTATTAATTTTATTTATGTTTTGTAGATAATCATTTGTATTTCTATATAATATTTTTATGTTGTACAATATGTATTACTTACATAGCCCCCAAGACCAAGAACCATATATAGGCCCTAGGCCTAAATCATATTACAAAGTGGTCATGGTCGAAGGTTTGGGCCCAATCTAATATATCATAACAAGAAACCCATCCAAACACACTTATATATCGTAAATATTACATTGGGAGTTTGGTTATAGTGCATACTTTCAAAACTCTGATATCACTATAATCCATAACCTCTGATATGGCCCACGTCTTTGCCACATTTCATCTTTGTTTTTTTTATTCCTCTTACATTGGAAGTGCCCCATCAGAACTTTTGTGACTTAGCCACTCAACCCCCGGACCCGATTTGATAATCAACTACACTCTATAAATATATTGTGTTCAGATGAATCAGAACTCTTCAAAGGCATACCACTCCAAACCTCTGATATGCGATATCACAAAACCTCTTATTTTTTATATGATATCACCTTCGATCTCCGATTTTCTTTGATCGGCCATGTGCGATATCGCAAAAACCTCTGATTTTCTCAAAACTCCGATACACGAACCCGATTTAATTTACATTTTGATTAACTGAATTATCACGTTCATTTCATATTAGCGCTTTTTTTGTGTCGCAACTTAAAATCGTCGATCGTTGATTTGGTGATGGACCCGATATCGTTATTAAAACGAATTCATCATGATATCGCATCTGCCCATATTGCAACTTTCATATAATGTCACCTCTAATAATCGTCGATCTTCGATATCGTATGCGGATGCGATTATCTTTTTTATAGTTTTTAATGTGATTTCGCGTCCATTGTGTCGGAGCTTTACAATATCGCAAATTTGTGAAGTGTGTCATGTTAAAACCTCCAATATCAAAACCTTTGATACCTATCTATGCTTGCCATTTGTCACACTATGGTTTGATCGTTGTTATAAAGTATGTACGAATATTGTCTTAAGGCTTCGAGTTGTTATTACATTTTTCTCTATGATTTATTAAGATTTCTATGATTTATAATAAAGCGCTCACTGCTCTATTTTATTCTAATTACAGGGATACTCCAGAGGACCGATTCTGGAAGATCTTGTACTTCTAATACACTACAGCCACTTTATACTTTTCAGACTTTGGTTATATAATATGTTTATTATTATAAAGGGCCAATGTTATATGTATCGGAGTTTTGGAATTTCAAAATTCTTTGATCAATAAACTACAACCACTTTATGAAAAGACACAACTGCTTTATAAGCTAAATGCCACTATTCAGACCTACTGAATATCACAAGTATTTCGTCTGGTCTCATTTTAAATGTTTTGATATCCATAGCTCTGATACCACTACTCCTTTGCCACTTTTCACTTCCTAATAAGCTCTATTTGACTCAAACAAGGATGAACTCAAGCTCCGTGTATCCTATCGATGTTGCTTTGTGCCTCTAAGTGAAATGCTAGTTATAATATGACATACATAAAACTTATAATATATGTGCATACTAGTTTATATACCATTTGTTTTTTGATTTTATATTTACAATGTAAAATGAGCATATGGTATAGTAATTTTAGGCCGATAGGCCTTCCTATGCATCAACTTCTTCATCAACACTTTTACCCTTCTTCGTTCGATCAAGTGAGACACTTTCAACCGTTGATCTGAACCAGAAAACGAAACAACGGAAAATCAAGAAAGCACAGAAAACTTTTACTCTCCACTTGACATCTGTGCGCCGAGCTTCCGGGAGAGTTCATGGAGTTTATAATGTTTTCGAAGCAAAAATCTAGTGGCCTTATCTCCACGTATCCGGTGGAAGAAAAAGTCGAGGTGCTCGTTTTGGCAAAACGCAAGATTTTCTGGACACCATGCACCCGTCAGAGTATGCATCAGCCTTGTTGTTTCTATTATAAAGCATTGGTCAAGGAGCTTTCCATTATAAAGTTCTAGGCAAGGAGCAGAGGGTTGATCAGTAGACTGTGTTGAATTTTTCATTTAGATGGAGATCCATTGGCAGATGCTGGTGATGTTACTGCTGGCCACTCCAACTCTTGCCATCATTGACGTACGAAGGCCAAGGGAGGTCTCTACTACATTTGCTCGACCACCCAGAGATCGGGTAAATCTGTCTCCCTTCCAAGGCAATTCTGAGGAATTTTTTGAGGTTACAAAACCCATCGAGGTTCCCCACAAGAATCCATGCTCTGTCCAACTGTTAGACCACGATTTTGGGTACACGTATAATTTTCCTCGAGTTATAGGAAAGTATACACCACCCCCAAACTGTCAAAAGAATTGGACGAAAGTGGTGATGGAGTGGAAGGCAACGTGTGATGGGTTTCAGTATGACCGTATTGCAAGGGTGTGGTTGAGTGAAGTGGAGATCCTGCACACTTGTACAGCAAAACCCGATGGGGGACTGATTGAATGGATCATTCAAAAGGATATTACTAAATATTCTTCATTGTTAGATAAGCCCCAAATCCTTGAAGTCCAGCTTGATAACGTAGTTGATAAGACTTATACTAGGGTTTATCATGTCAATATAACATTTAATTTTTATGGAGATTCTGGGAATAACGGGTTAGATAACACAGGGTTTGCAGATCTGATTCTGCCTATTTCGCTTCCTAGTTCTCATATTGGGGGATCCTAATTTCAGATAGAAAATTCGTTTGATGTGCAGTCGAAGTTGTTGCAATTACTACCCTAATGCTTACAAGGCCGTTTTGGAGATTTTTGCTTCATTCCATCAATGTGATGAGTTATGGTACAACAATCCCCCCAATGTGTATATTGAGGCAAATAATTTGACTAGACTTGGTAATGGACCTTTTAGAGAATTGGTGGCCTTTATCGATGAGGTCCTTGTAGGTGTTGTGTGGCCTTTTCCTGTGATTTATATAGGAGGGATTGATACACAGTTCTAGGATCCTTTGGTTGGTATTGGGACATTTGATCTACCTAGTCCCATTTGATCTTCCTAGTTATGAGATTGAGGTTACACCCTTTTTGGGGGAATTGTTGGATGGAAAAGAGCACACATTCGGTTTCGGCGTGACCAATGCTCTGGATGTTTGGTTTATAGATGTGAACTTTCACCTGTGGCTCGATGGGAACTCTAGCAGTGCAATCATAGGGCAATTGATTGGACATGAGGAGCCGGAGTTGGAGTTGTCTCTGGTGTCAAACTTCAAAGAGCTGGATGGATCATTTCACACATTTGGCAATAGGAGGATCTCTTCCTCTGGCTGGGTAGAATCCTCTCATGGCAAGCTCATTACTAATACTTCGCAAGAGTTCACGTATGATAATTTAATGACTTTTCAAGCACTTGGAGAGCGACAGATTGTGAACCAAACGATAGCAACCAATAGTAAGGTTATTGTAGAGGCAGCCACAGGAATAGAATTACCCTCTGAAGTTGATGACTTCTTCACTTTATATTTAGATTTCAATGCTCCTATGCTGTAATAAATGTTTCAAATGCACTTAATAAAAATGTATCCGTTTTTGACTCTAGTGGAACGTTCTTCAGTTCTCTGAATAATAATCAAAATGCAGGGGGAGACAATATAATCACCAGCACCCAACAGACGTACAATTATCAAAGCACTCAAGGTTGCTATTCCAAGCAAGTTAAAGCAATCAACTCAGCACTTGTTTCAAACTCAGCAGAGACTTTGTGTGGCAACACATCCTAGCAAGAGATAGTTTGTTTTTTCCAACTTCATGCCACGTGCAAAATAGTTTCCTTTTCTTCTACTATTTTATTTATGGGCAAATGGTAATTGATTGTCATAGTTTTCTTTGGCAACAATTTTCTGTAATATTAACTTACATTTCATCCATCGTATAATATGAATTATCAATATAATTTTACAATAATAAAAAACAATTAGAAGGCCTTTAGCCAGCTCAAATTGCTCATCTGTTAGGCTTGAACCAACATCTCTTCTAGAGAAATTCAACAATTCTAATTTAATAATCCTATCGGCCTCTCTTTGTACCTTTTGGGACAATTGCTAGTATACATATTATGAAGTAATTAATATATGTAGTTAATATACATGTTATGACATGTGTTGATAATTGTAAACATTATATAGTGTTTTGTGTATATTATGTACATACAATTTATAATATATGTGCACACTAATTTAAATATCATTTGTTTTTTTGTTTTTATTAATAATAATATGATTTTGTAAAATGTAAAAAAAATTGAACACAAGTTTAACTCTCTTCGATTCCCTTGGGGCTAGGCCAGGTAATCAGGGCAACTGCTTTACCCCATTTACCATCCATAAAATGTGGAGGAGTACTCAAGTGTTTCTCCTCCTTCCATTATATGTAAAAAAATATTTTACATAATTTTAATGGTGGTAGAAGATTCTTCATCTTAATTAATCCTTCTAGTTTCATTTTAACTCCGGATCATTCTAACTTTGAGAGGGATGAAATATCTTGAGGTGCTAACCTATTTTAGAGTGAAAATATATTTGATTCCTCTTGGTGCTTAGTAGATCCAGAGTTAAGATGGATATAGGCTGGTATATCCCTATTTAAAGAGTCCCCCCCTTAAAATAGGCTATATCCCACATGAATGTCATGGGTGAATACCATAGGTCAACACGTTATTTTTATTTTATAGTATGATTAGTTTTATTTTATTTTTTATTTTTATTTTTTTTTGTATCTCCCTCATTAAAGAGTCTCCCCCTTTAAATATGATATATTCCACATGAAGGTCATGGATGAATACCATAGGTCAACATGTTATTTTTATTTTACAATATGGTTAGTTTTCTTTTTTTTTTTTTTTTTTTTTTTTTTACATAAAAGGACAAGGCAAGGCATTACAACGTCTCTTCCATGTTGGATTGGAGAGCCTCTCCGCACAATTATACATAAAGTTATCATTGTTATTATTAATTGGATTTATCCCAAATGATTTGGAAAAAAAATTCTTCATCATTTAAGTTCTTGCAAGTGTGAAATAATTCTTATAAATGACATTTTCAGCTCATGACTTTGAGTTTTATTCTTATACAGCCTTGAACTCTATGAAATATTTTTTCATTGCCAACTAGGAGAATGAGGTTCTTTATTACGAGAAATCAAAAAAAATTACATATATATAGTTATGTGGTGGTATAAGATTATCATTATTACATAATTTATTTGGTGGTATAAGATTAGCATTGTTACATGTTACATATTAATTTTGTGTATGTCTTTGTTAACTGTTATAATAATATTTTACTAATTTTATGATATTGTTCAGATACAAAAATGTTTTATATTTATTTTAAAAAATAAGTTTAAAAGTTAAATTGAATTTTCAAATTATGTTATTATATATTAACATAAAAGTAATTAAATATTAAAATTATATTTAATTTAATACTAAAGGAAAATCTAAAATAAATGAGTAAAGTTAGTTATATATATAGATATAGATATTATAAAAGAAAAATGCATGGTAGAGATTAATCTCAATAACTCTTTTCTCCTTAGTTTTGTTCTTTTTAATGTTCTTATCAATAGAAGGTTTAAGACTATTTTGAACCAACTATTACTTTCATACATTTTTCAATGCATTTGATATGTGGTCATATATTATTCCAAAGTCTTTAGGAATGGACTATGTGTTTTGAATCCATAGATGACTATTGTTTTCTTATATAAAATATTAAATTTGTGTGTAAATTTTTCCTTTAGTAATAGTTTATATAGATTAACATTTTTAGGATGGATAAGTTGATGTCTAATTTATTTTAATGTAAGGTTTTTTTTATTCAGGAGAATCTCTTTTTTTGACAAATTTTATAAAAGGTGTCAACTGTTGGCACTTGATGAGCTCAAAACAGCTATGCACACTAAAGAAAGATCACATAAATTTTGGAAAAATGTCGACAAGTTTGAAGTGTAAATTATTAATAATTTATGGGTCTTAATTTGTACATTTATTTTTCATTTATTTTGGAAAATGGAAAGTGAATTAGATGTGAGAATCCACTTCACAAACAATTTCCTAGTCTCAAGTTGGAAGTTGAAGTTAAAAATAATGGAGAAATGGATATATGGTTGTAACGTATCTCCTTAATTTAGGATTAGTTCCTAGAGTTTAGGAGGTTGTTTACAACTACCTATTCTTCAGTGATGTATTTATTATTTTAATATTCATTTGATGTAATGTTGAGTGAACGTGAGAGAGAGTCTCCTCTTTGTTTGAGTGCAGTCTCCCAGGTGTCGTACACTCCTGTGAGCTGCAACTCCTTCATTTAATTCAAAGTGTGATTTTTATCTTGGTATCAGAGCTTAGGATAGAGATAGCCTCAAATTTTTTTTTAGGGATGTATCATTAGTTACATTTCTGTAGTGGTAGGAGTACATGTAAATGTGTCTGTGTGATCAGGTGGAACTGCAGTAACACCTGGAGTGAAGGGTCTCAGATGACTGATCATCTCTGAGCCGGAGAAAAGGTTGAGAAATTGGCACTTATTTTTTGAAGACAGTCGAGCCAATCTAGAACAAAACAAATTGGCGCTACTTTTTAAAGGAAAAGCGCGCCAATTCGCGCTGGTTTGGGGCTGGAAAGCGCGCCGGGAAAGTTATAACTAAATTAGCGTGGATCCGTGGCTGTTAAGCGCGCCAATTTCCGTGGACATCGTGAATTTTTATTTTTTGCAATTGGCGCGGATTTTTAGCTATTCAGAGCGCCATAGAGCCAACCTCTTTCTCTCTGGAAATCTGCAATTTTTTGTTGCAGATCAGGAGTTGCCCGGTGGTGGCACATGGAGATTTCTGCTCGGTGGCAACAGATTTGATTTGCCCAGTGGTGGCGAATTGGGGTTCTGTGATTGGACCTGCCCGGTGGTGGCGAATCAGAGCTCTGTGATCTGCTCGGTGGAAGCAGATCAGTGTTTTTCCCGGTGGTGGCGCAGTGCAGCTCCTTGATCTGTTCGGTGGAAGCAGATCGCCCTTGCCCGGTGGTGGCGTGTTGGAGCTTGCTTTTTGATCTATTCGGTGGTAGCAGATCAGTTTTTCCCGGTGGTGGCAATGTGAAGTCCTTGATCTGTTCGGTGGCAGTTGATCGGACTTGCCCGGTGGTGGCACAGTGAAGTTCCTAATCTGTTCATTGGCAGCAGATCGGACTTGCCCGGTGGTGGCCGATTGGAGTGTTCAGTTGGGCGAAAATGAACAACAGCATATAATCATACCTCCACGAGTCTGGCAAGCTCGATGGAATGAACTTCTCTAACTGAAAGTTCAAAATGCAAACTTTGCTGGAGAGTGTGAATGCATGGTTGATCGTCTTGGGAAATGAGCAGAGAATTGGAACACCGACCCAAGAACAAGATTGGGATAAGAGAGAAACAAAGGCAAAAGTCATACTGAAGATGTCTATCAAAGACAACATTATCCCCCATGTCAGAGATTGCAAGTCGGCCGCGGATATATGGAACACAATCAAGAATCTGTACGAGACACAGAACATAAATCGTGTTCTGGCATTCAAGGGAAAATTGTTTGCATTAAATATGGATGAGAATGAATCTGTTGGTGGATTCATGGCCAGAGTCAAGGATCTGAGAGACAAATTGGGAGCCATTGGAGAGAAGGTATCAAATTTAGATCTAGTTACACTTACACTGAACAGAATGACCGATGAATATCAGACATTCATCTCAGGGTTGTCAGCGAGAGAGAAAGCCCCCTCGTTTGATGACGTGACAGCGATTCTGCTCCAGGAGGAGGAACGAAGATAGAATCTGAAAACTCAGAGTAATGACTTAGCTCTAATGGCGACGAGGCGACAGTACAGAGGAAAGCAGCACCAGCACCAACATCAGCATCAGCAACTGCAGCAGCAGCAGCAGAAAGGGGCCAACTCTTTTCAAAAGAAATCATTCAGAGGTATGACTGATAATTATGTTAAGAGATGTTTTTACTGTGGGAAGCCTGGCCACCAGATTAAAGAATGCTATAAGAGGTAGGCGGATGAAAGAAAAGGCAAACAGAGGAAACATCAGGGGTGTTTTGCTGGAGAAGAGGATGACCACAGCCATGATCTTCGATTATTCACAGTCGACTGTGCACTTTCAGCATCAAAAGGAGATGAGGATAATATATGGTATGTCGATTCTGGTGCAGCCTCGCATATGACTGGTAAGAAAGATTGTTTTGAGTTTCTTGAAGAGTCTGCATGTGGATCAAAAATTTGCTTAGGAGATGACAGTGGGTATGAGATCAAAGGTTGTGGGGATATTCCTGTGAAGCTACCTGGTGGCGACATCAAACATCTCAAAAATGTTTTATATGTTCTAGGAATTAAAAAGAATTTGATCTCTGTCTCTATGATAACATACCAGGACATGCAGGTGCAATTCTTCAAGAATGGATGTGTCATTCAGGATAGCCAATTGGAGACAGTTGCAACAGGAGTACGCATGGCGAATTTGTACAGACTGGATGCAAGGAGCATGCCACGACAAGCGATGGTTGCAGCAACATCAACAGTCGAAAATATCTGGCATCAAAGATTTGGACATCTCAATTTGCAAGACCTCATATTACTTCAGAAGAAAGGTATGGTCGATGGACTTCCTGCTTTACATAATATCAAACTGGAATGTGATGGATGTGCATTAGGGAAGATGCATAGAGATGAATTCCCTTTGCATGTTAACAGAAAAGAAAGAGACATCCTAGAACTAGTGCATACAGATATTTGTGGACCTATGCAGACTAGGTCTTTAGGAGGTGCATACTACTTTCTACTATTTACAGATGACTGCACTAGGTTCTCTTGGGTATATTTTTAAGCAAAAAGAGTCAAGCTTTCCGATACTTTAAAGAATTCAAATCTATGATAGAGAACCAAACAGGAAAGAAGATAAAGATTCTTCATTCGGATCAAGGGGGAGAATACAGGTTAGGTGAGTTCATGAACTTCTGCAAGCAGCATGGGATTATACAGTAATTCACAGTGCCACACACTCCACAGCAGAATGGAGTAGCAGAACGCAAGAACACGACCCTTGTGGAGTGCGCCAGAAGTATGCTTCAAGGTAAAGGTATATCAAATGGTCTTTGGGCAGAAGCCATTAATACTGTTGTTTATTTAAAGAATAGGAGTCCTACTAAATTTCTAGGCTTCAAAACCCCCTTTGAAGCATTGTTTGGACTCAAACCAACAGTTAGTCATCTAAGAATATTTGGATCTAAAGCTTATGCTCATATACCAAAAGCAGATAGAAAGAAGTTAGACCCCAAAGCCTTGAAATGTATATTTGTAGGATATGGCACAGAGTATAAGGCATACAAGTTCTATAATCCTATGACTCATAAAGTTTTTGCGAGCAGAGATGTTGTTTTTCATGAACAGAATGAAGATGGAAAGGAAGACTCTAGCAATGACAGCCACATTCCATTGCTGATAGAGATGAACAGTGACGAAGATGAAGAGCAGGAGCAGGAGCAGAAACAGGAAGAAGTAGCAGCAGATAGTGCAATAAATGATGATGCAGGCCCGGAAAGTGCTGAAACAGATAGAGTTGAGGTAAGTCCTCTACCTAGAAGATCAGGTAGGAAGACTAGACTACCTGAAAGATTGAACGGCTATGCTTTAATGTCCAAAATTTTAAACATTGTAGAACCTTCAAATTATGAAGAAGCAAGTAAATCAGATGAATGGAGGGTTGCAATGCATGAGGAAATTGAATCAGTATATAGAAATCATACTTGGGATTTAGTTGAGTTACCTGAAGGAAAAACCCCTATAGGTTGTAAGTGGATGTATAAACCTAAGATAAATGCAGATGGGAGTGTAGAAAAATACAAAGCTAGACTGGTAGCAAACGGTTATTCACAGCAAGAAGGCATAGATTTCGATGACACCTTTGCCCTTGTAGCTAAACTAAATACAATTAGAATGCTAATCTCTTTAGCAAAAAAACATAAATGGAAGCTACACCAGCTAGATGTTAAGTTTGCATTTCTGAATGGAGAATTAAAGGAAGAAATTTATTTAGTACAGCCTCCTGGTTTTGTGAAAAAGGGGCAGGAGCATTTAGTGTGTAAATTGCATAAGGCACTTTATGGTTTGAAACAAGCACCCAGGTCATGGTATGAGAAAATTGATTCATTTTTTATACAGCGTGGTTTTCATAGGAGCCTGAACGACCCAAACCTGTATACCAAGATAAAGAAACAGAGGCAAATCATTTTGATTTCTTTGTATGTGGATGACATGATTATAACAGGAAATGCAAATAATTTGATCAAAGAAATCAAGCAGCAAATGTCACAGGTATTTGAAATGAAAGACCTTGGAGATCTTCATTATTGCCTAGGTTTGGAGGTGTGGAAAGATTCTGGTCAAACTTTTCTAACTCAAGGAAAGTATGCCAAAACCCTATTGGAAAGATTCAGAATGGAACAGTGTAAAACAACAGCAACACCATTGCAGCAGAATCTCAAGTTAAGCAATGATGATGGCACAAAACAGGTGTATGACACTTTGTATAGACAGCTAGTGGGAAGTTTGATATATCTCACGACAACTAGACCTGATCTGGCATATTCCGTTAGTGTGCTGAGTCAGTTTATGTCCAGACCACTTGAAAGTCACTGGATTTCAGCAAAATGTGGGTTGAGATACCTTAGTGGTACTTGTAATTATGGTATTTTATACACTGACATTTCTAATGTTACTTTAGCAGGTTATTCAGATTCAGATTGGGCAGGCAACCTGGATGATCGTAGGTCCATCACAGGATATGCATTTAGTATTGGATCCGGGGTTATTTCGTGGAGTAGCAAAAAGCAAAGTACTGTAGCATTATCATCATGTGAAGCAGAGTACCAAGCGTTGTGTGCAGCAACATGCGAAGCCATTTGGTTGAGGAGATTGCTCAGTGATATAGGCGAAGGACAAAAAGAAGCAACCAGCATCAAAACTGACTACCAAAGCACAATAAAACTTGCATACAATCCAGTTTTCCATAAGAATACTAAACACATTGATACTCAATTTCACTTTGTACGAGAAAAGATACAGTCTAAGGAAATTTGTGTGGATTATTGTAATACTTGTGATAATGTAGCCAACATTTTTACTAAGCCTCTAGGGCGAATAAAGTTTGAGTTATTTAGAGGGATGTTAGGTGTGCAAAATAACCCTTTCTCCATTAAGGGGGGGAGTTAGAAATAATGGAGAAATGGTTATGTGGTTGTAACGTACCTTCTTAGTTTAGGAGTTGTTCCTAGAATTTAGGAGATTGTTTTGAGCCACCTATTTTTGAGTCAAGTATTTAATATGTAATCTTCATCCATATAATGGAATGTGTGTGATTGTGAGTGTGTGTCTCCTCCTTTATATGAGTGCAGTCTCCAGATAATATACACACCTGTAAACTGCAACTCTTAATTAATTCAAAATTTAATTATTTTTATCTCCAACGCAACCACTGTCCTAAATTCGAACCAACTAATTTAACACATTGTCGACTGGACTCAATTGCCACTAACTAATTTCCATATATCGTCTACATTGCAAGGAATTAGTCGTGGCGGCGGTGGCCGGCTGATGTTAGTATAAAAAAGAGAATTCAATGACAAAGTTTATCATAAGAATTTTTTAATTGTAATTTTAAAATTATTTATCGAAATTATTTATTGTAATTTTAAAATTGGATATTGCATTATTATTGTGTGTAATATAGATGTGATATAAATAATTTTAAAATTGGATATTGCATTATTATTATGTGTAATATAAATGTGATATTGTAATATAAAAATAAAGAGTCAAATAAAATAAAAATGGTATAGACACTGCACCATTTAACTTCGGAGTTGTCTATAATGCGACTTTTTGGAGATTCCGGTGACGGAATCCGGCGGAAGAAATGAGGTTAAATCTTCATTTTTAGCAGTTAAAATGGTTTTTTAACTGCATATTTGGATTCAGCGCCCTGAAAAACCCCTGGGAGCCATTGTGCAGAAACTAGCTATCAAACTTGGGATTCCAATGAATTGCTGCCGGATTTTGACCGGAAAAATCCGCCAGAAAAGCTTTCAAAAAGTCGCGTTATAGACTACTGCGTATTAAAATCCCACTTTCTTGTGATGAAGCATTTCATACACATACCCACTTTCAAACATGAAAGACGTTGACTCCGACTTTGGGCAAAGTCACGGTGATAGTGCTTTATATAGTTTTCGCGGGCTCTTCACAATAATAATGTTGCCCCCGTTGCGCTGTAGACTGGTGGCCAGTCACGGCTCCTCTAACTAAAAAACAAACTAGTTTTGCAGGCTGCAGCTGCACTCTGTAGTTTTTTTACTTGTGAAACTTTGTGCAGATGTTATAAGACAAAACACAATTCACACATAAAATTTGAGTTTTTTTTTTATTAGTTAGATAAAATATGATTATTATAATGAATCCGGTGAAAGGTATTTAATTTTTTTCCAATTAGTTAACTGCTTAAAATATTTTGACATGCAACTACATACAATCACATATTCAAAATCTTCTATCAGACTCAATACTCAATCATTTCATCACTCTTAATTGACTCTTTATATTTAACTAACTCCTCATGCAGGAGTAATTATCTTATTTTAACTAACATCTACAAAGTGTTTTGTATGGCCGACTCCAGTCACAGAGTTGTGATGATTTTGCCATTTCATCAGGATTGTTATGGTTTTCTCATTTTATTAACATCGGTGTAGATTTATTTTAATTATAGATTTATCAAAAAGTTAAGAGGGATCAAATCTCATTGTATGTCAAAAATTAAAATTTTTAAAATATAAAAATTGAAAAAAAGTATAGGTTTAAGAGATTTAATTTTTTTAATACTTTATAAATTTATGATTAAAATAGATCTATAATAGTTTGTATAATTTTTTATTTGTTCAAAAATATATTTTTGAATAATTTTATTATTATTATCATTGTTAAAAATTAAATGAATTACACATTTAACTAAATAATTTTAGTTTTAATGTTTTTCCTTAAACATAAATATTTTACACTAAATAACATTAAAGAGTTATTAATTTATTATTTTATTTGTAAACGTATTTCAAATCATTTTACATAACATAGTTCCATTAAAATGTGATTTAAATTTATATTTCTTAACCTTCTATTAAATGTAATATAAGTTATAAATATAATTAATATTTTTTTAATACATCAACTTTAAATTAAATATAAATAGAATTGTACATCCTGATTAGAGAATAAGACTCTTCACCAAAATAAACATCTTTGCTCAATAATAATTTATTTTCTTTTACAAATAATGTATAGCCTAGATTTTTTTTCCCTCCACAATTTTGGTTCAAATCTTACTTTCCATTTACTTAGATTACATATAGAAAAATGAATTTAGAGAGGGTGGAAACCCACCTTTGTCATAGTCTCATTGCTAAACTACGATTTATCATTAGATTTTACATCAAATTGATAAGAAAATTTACTTGGGAAAAGTAAAAATTTATTTGGTTTGTGTAATAATTATAAAATAAAGGATATCGATTTTTTTTTTTTAATTTAATTTTTATTTTGATTTATTTAAGGATTTTTTTTTTTTTTTTTTTTTTTTTTTTTTTTTTTTTTTTTTTTTTTTTTTTTTTTTTTAAGTTTTGGTAGGACTCCTCCGATTTAACATGTTCCATTACAATACTCCACTACGGGGGAAGGTAGCCCAAGATTTTGAACCCAGGCCTTTTGGTTCGAATGACAATTTCATTTCCCACCGTCACTTCATTTCCAACCGCCACTGCGCTTGAGCATTTATTAAAATTTAATTATTTTTTTTATTAAATAAATATAATTTTTTTATTATACTTTTAAATTAATATAATTTATAAATTAAATGATTATTAGTGGATTTAAATGGTATACGTTGAGAATTGTAAGTCAAAAATAGATATAGGTCCCAACAAACTATAATGAATTTTAAACTAAAATATCTGGAAATTTTTAAAATTTTATGTATTAGATTATTAAAATAAATTTCTATATTTTCTATTTTAACTATAAAATTTTTGGAAAATGCTTAAAATAACTTATTTTTGTAAATATATTGTTCAATATTTTTTTTTCCATTTGATTTATAAACTAACCTTGACCCTAGAGTGTTAAAAAAATTGAATCCATAATTGAACCCTCAAACTAACATATTGATTTAATATAGTAATAAATATTAATAATTTAACTTATATCCATAAAATTGAATCCATAATTGAACCTTCAAACTAACATATTTATTTAATATAATAATAAACACTAATAATTTAACTTATATCAATAAAATAATGTATAAATTTATAATATTTATTAAATAATTATTTTTTAAAGTTTTTTCGTTGGTTTCCAAATCCCCCCCACCCCACCATTTCTGGCAAGTACCCCAATCATTTTTTAATCACAAGCTTGAAGGGGATAGCATATTCTTGCACTATAAGTTCATCCTTCGGATGAATCTGACCTAGTAAGTTTAATGAGCCCTAGGAAGGAGAAACACATGTTCGTCATGGTGACGAATCCGATGTCGTTTGGTATTTTAACAAGTCCGACAAAGGTGTAACTCGGTATCTTTTTCACATTTAGAGAGTTTGAAAAAGTCATGAAAAAGAAAAATCCACATGGTCCCTTTTCGTACATTTGTGTCTCCCGAGCTTGAAAAGGTAGAAAACAATACCTGAGAGAACTGCTTGACCATTTCAGCCAAGGAGTACCTTTTTCGTAAATAGTGCCTCCCAGTCTGAAAAGGGGTAAACTTATACTAGGCACACGACGTTTCACATCCGTTAACGAGTTCAAAATGACAAGGGCTCGACCATTGTTTCTCTTTTAAAGGGTCAGAAAAGAGCTTGAAAGTGGACCCCCCCATTTTATTCTCTTTTACGAGTCAAAATGGAAAAATACTCGGAAATATTTTCATTTGATTTTTACGAGTCGAGAAAAGAGCTTAAAGGTGACTCGTTCTGGAGGAACGGGTGGTATAAAGGGTAGCAACTGGTTCCAGCAATGGAGGAACTGCTCAAAACATGTAATGGTCAAGAGGTTGGCTAATAAAACCACTCATCACTACAGTCCCTCAAGAAAGGAAAAACAACCAAGTGAAAGCATATGATCGGCCAAAGAGATGGTGGCGATGGAATGAAACAACCAAGGCTCATTTAGTAGAAAGTAGTTGATAAAAAGGAAATCACGAGATGTAAATCGGGCATGGGTTCATTTTTACAGAAGCTTGAACCATGGAGAAGTCGACTTGGATTCGGTTTCATGTTTACACAAGATTGAAATGAAAAACTATGCTTGCTATAAGTTTGCATGCCCCCAACATAACGACTCAATCGAGGTACATGCCCCCCAAGCTTCATTTCAGTCAACTAGGTGGAGGGAATGAAGGTTCACTTTCGAGATCTTGGAAAGACTCAACTGGAATTTTACGAGATCTTAATCAAAGACTCGATTTGGAAAAGGGAGTTTGTTCATTTTTTAAATGAGGTTGACACAGTTAAAGAACTATCCTCGAGACCCTTGTTTCATTTTTTAACGAGGTTGACACAAGACCAAGAACTATCCTCATACCCTTTGTTGCATTTTTTAATAAGGTTGACAGAAGACCAGGAACTATCCTCATGATATCTGTTTCATTTTTTAATGAGGTTGATACAGGAATAAACTATCCTCAGATGCATTTGTTCATGGATCATATGAGAACATGGCTCCCAAGAGGTCTTCACTAGACAGAAGAACCATGCTCTGGGAGGAATACATGTCATTTGGTACCATAGACAGATCGGGTTCCAATGCCCCCAGTACATAATGTACTATACCATCTGTGTGATCATCAACAGATGTGGAGATGGAATGGGTAGCCACATAATTCACCTGTGGTGGGAAGGTATTGCTTGCAAACAAGAGCTGATAGGGGATGATGGTTGGAAAGGAGGCGCTTGGTGACCAATGAATGATAGTTGATCAATAATCACAATTTTCCCTTCGCGCAGGAAAAAAAACACACGGAAAAGCGAAGAAACAAGAGCTCCCATGACATAAACATAGTTGCATCCAAGGAGAAGATTGAAATTTAAAGGACCTTGGACTACCATCACATCTATACAGGCAGTCTTCCCTCCCAAAGTAATAGGGAACTTCGGAAGGACCCCCAAGGGTTGATTGGTTCCTCTGTTGAAAGCCAACAGATTCTAAGTGATAGGCACAATCTATGGGGAGCCCAAAGCTTTCCAAGTATTAGAATACATGATGCTAACATACACACCTTCATCTAATATTGTACCATGTACTACCATATTATAGGCTTGTACTGTGATTTGGAAAGGCACATAAGAGGGGAGGCGGAAAGTAGTCAATGGACCCTAATCGAAAGGGACGAAATAACTACTTGGTGGGGGTATCATATGATTGCCCCCATGCTATACAGGAATAGGAGAAGGACTCCCTTGAACAACTAGGACGGGAGGATCACCCTTCGATTGATGCGAATCTGAGGAGATGAGAAGAACATGAGAAGTATGATCACCACTCTCTTCGGGAACAGAGTGAACAACTGAAGGTGGAGCCAAGTCGACACTCTTTCTAACCAATGGTTGGTCGAGAACATACACAAGAGAGTCTCGCTCGTGAAGAGCAGGATGGGCAAGAGATGAATCTAAGTCAATCTCTTTACCAACTAGGAGAGGGTTAGAAGAAAGCCTTTGATAACCAACAGGAAGTTGGGGTTGAGGAGCTATAAGGTTTTCCAAAACTTTTGAAGCTTTATCCATAAGAGGAAAAAGGTGAAGAATATGCTCTCCTTCACATAACCTACAAGGGAATCTAATCTTTCCCTTCTTCTTACCATCATTAGTTGAAGGCATAACATCGACATGATCTCTAAAGGTGGACAAGGATGGTCGGTTCAGGTCTTGAGACCATACCTCTAAGACTCTGGGAATGCCAAGACAGTCTCGAAGGAGATGGTCACCCTTACACAACTTGCAACGAAATCTAACCTTTTGTGGAGGATCAGAAGGTTTGTCGATGGGGGGTGTATTTGGAGTAATAGTTGCATGGTTGGACTCTCACTTATCTGACTTCTTCTTCTTCTTCTTAGCCTCCTGGTTACTAGATTTCAAACTTTCACTACGCGAAGTAGAAGAGGAAGAGGAAGAAATAGGGGAAGAAGGGGAGAGATCAACCTTAGAATCAACGTGATGTGTTTCAAATGAAGGAGATGATAGGGCAGGAGTTGGGACACTTAGAATCACTGAGGTCGAAAATAACCAGATAGGTAAACCAATGGTGAACACATGGAGGGAGAACATTGCCATATAAGGAGCACCAACATTTCCAAAAGAAGGAAAAGGACTAGGATTCCCATCAGAGGGGAACCCTTGACTGGTCGACTCTGGAAATTTTGCCATTGGAATCAACCCTAAAGAATCACTAAGGAAGGTAACTTTTACTAGGAATATTTCGTGGGAAGTTAATTTTAGAACACTGAAACAAAAATTTACCTTTTCATGTTTTAAGAGTCGAGAAAAGGACAAATGGTGACTCTAGTTGCTTTCAAAATTAATGAGCTTGGAAGGAAAAGTGCTCGAGTGATCTTTTAAGTTTAAAGGGTCAAAAATATCAAATGACTACTCAGGATGATCTAGGTAAAAGGGATAACCAGGTAATCGTGAACTGTAAAATGCCTCTCGGCGAATCGAGAAGTATGGGTAGGCAATCTCCCCGAATGTTGTGTTCAGTGTGTCACGTTTACAAGGTGGTAGACTCGACTTCCTATGGATAGAAGGATTTCATCCTAGAGGGGTCTCCCGTTATATACTCGATGGTACGGGGAGCACAAGTCCGTACTAGCGTTGTCTAATGCCAAAGCGAACGACATCTGCTAGGTTTAAAGACACCAAAACATGTATCTAGCCTGGACTGCTAAATGTGAGCGTTAAGTTTCAATGCTTCCTTAGGTTAATTCAATAAATTTTAACGGTTGATCTTGAACTAAGTTTCAATTACAAGGCCCTAACACTATTATCTGACAAAACTCCTACATGCAGCTATATGAGAAAAGAGATCTTTGTTCGATGAAAACTAACACTAATTGAGAGATAGAGAGCACAAAATCAATGTAACAATCAAAGAATGAAAACTTTCACTAATAAATCTCCTAAATGCACTTAATCTTCCCTTAACAACAAAAGGAGTTTCATTTCATTTCCAATGCTTATGATGATGCAATTCTAGCTTCTCAATGATGCTACTAATGCAATATTTTCGCTTAAGTAAACTAGAATGATGTTCTTCTTTTCATAAAATGCAAAATGAATCTTTCACATAAAGCACGCTAATAAAAATTTTCATAATTCCGAACAAACAAGCATCGATCAAAACCAAAGCATGATAAATGAAACTAAAAGAAACTTCTTCCGTGAATCAAAACAAACTAGACACATAAATGATTCAATCGACAAACCAAGCATTCTAATCTATGCTTGGAAAGAGAAAAGAGACACTCGAAATAAGAGAACAAATGGGACTCTTTCACTCATTCTATTGAAAATGAAGAAAATAAAGCATCCTAGTCACTTCTAGGTCGAAGAAGAGAGTTTGAGGGTGAAGACACACTGGCACTAGAATGGGAGAAATTCTGATTTTTTCTTAACTTAGAGATTGGAGCGACTTTTGGGCCAAAAGTAGCGTCGATTGGCATGACTAACCTATGCTACAACTAGCGCTAATGGCCGATCGGTGTGACTTTTTGGACAAAAATAGTGCCGATCGAGGGATTCAAAGAAAAAAAAAAAACTTCACACAAGGCTAGACTTAACGCATCAAAGGGTGGGCTAAACCAAACAAGCACATAAAGCAAGCTAAATGAGGCTTTCTAGTCAGGGGGAAAATGGTCAAAAAGGATTACGAGGTCAAAATCACAAGAGTAGAACACACTGGTCAAGATTAGGGTTGAACCCTAATCTTAACTTACAGGCATCAACACGACTGCCTAACTGACAACAAGCGCCAGAGGCTGGTTGGCATGATTGTTTCTCAGCAACTCACACTGATTGGTGTGACTGTCAGTGAATTAAGCGCACTGATCGAGGGATTTAAGGAAAAGATAATTTTTTTTTGAAACAGGGACCAGATCTGCTACTATGAATTTTAGACTTAAACCAGTAAGCAGGAGAAAAGAAACAGAACCAAAGGGAAAAAGTGGAACTAGAAAAGTTCTCACGAAATCATGAAATCCAAGACAAACAAAAGGATTGGGATCCCCCAACGGAGTCACCAATTTGTGGTAAAGTAAAATTATAAGTGCGGACATGAACGAATTCCTCTAGCCCGATGATGGGTCTAGCCACAACAGATACATTCTATGGAAGATTTCCTTAGGTTAGAACCAATTAAGAGGGTCTGCCTCTTAGTTTGCTTATCCAGTTTGATGATGTCCTTTCTTGCTCACTCCAGCTATCTCTCGCTTCCTTCTTCAAGCACCTAAAACAAGTAAACAAGAGCAAACAATAAACATGATAATAAATAAATTGTAATTCAACCTACTTAACAAGTCAAGAAACATTAAGCCATGGATATGTAAGATGACAAAACATGTAGGAAATCAATCGATAGTTGCATATATTAATATCAAAGATGGATTACAACCATTTGTCTTGACGCGGTTGTCCTCCTCTGACAAGACCAGGTTACCACACACTTTTGCTAGAATTCCATGATGGCCTCAAGCAACAATAGTTTTAAGGCTCTTCCCTTTAGGCTTCACTCCAAACCAAATCACACTTCTCCCTCACACAACTAGATAGCTACAACTAGTAATAGCTTGCTGTATACTCCAAACAAAAATAGCATAAGCACACCAATCTCAACACTAACACTAGCTTGTGCTTGGGAAAAAGGAAGGTTTATATAGGATGAATGGATGGGAGATGGATCCTCTTCTCATGGGAGAAGGTCTTATCTCTTGAGATAGTTCCATCATTATAGTGGAAAGGAGCCCAAATTGACATCTTCGACCCCATCTGACCAAACCATTTACCAGACTTCCGTTACCAAGCTTCTAGAGTTGGAAGCTTCAGCTCCTAATTTAAAAAACTTTCCATAACAGGACCGACGTGACTAAAACACAACTCAGTTGCTCCGGTCGGTGCAAGGAGTAGTGTTAATCTCTACACATCAGCGCGGGGAGACAAAGGTCATTAGCGTTGGTCTTGTAAACTAGGAAAAACAGAAGTTTCAAGGGAAATGGTGCAAAAGGGAATTGATCTACTCATGAAGAGGGACACAATGGGAGTTTCTTCATGAAGGAAAAGCATGCGAGGTTCACTGTAGAGGTCCCTAGGATCAAGGAATGGGGAGTACAGGGACAGTGAAAAAATGCTATGTACCAACCCAGTAAGGTAATTTGGACCTTAAGATATTTGACTCAAGGAACATTTCATGAACCAAAGTTTTGAGATGAGGAAGCTCAGGACAGTTATTGGTGGCGTGCCCAACAACTTCACACAAAGTGCATAGAGGTGAGAGATTTGGGGCCTTGGGGGTTGGAGGAGCTTGGGGATCCTTGTCCTTAGGTTCTTTCTTCTTGGCTTTGCCCCCTATCTAGATGCTTTCGCAATAGGAGTGGGTTCCAGTTGAGGTTGTTGTGGAATTGGAACAGCGGCAGGGGCCATAAAGAATAGTTGAACTGGGGTCAAAGCATGATATGGTCTTAGTTGACCAGGAGAAGTGCTTGCAGAGGGATCAATGTACCAGACTGGGATCCCAAAAGCCATGTTAAGGAGGATGAATGAAGCTATGACAAGGACATAAAAGACTCCTACAAGAGGAAACAAGAAAGGTATCTGGCCTTCAAGGTAATGTCCTAGCGAAACAACTCCTGGATGGTTGAGATGTGGAGGAATAGTTCCTGTTGGGAACATAGGAGAGCAAACCACAAATAGAGGAGGTCCTAGGGGGTGGATCCATATGGGTTGGTTGAGGTGGGAACAATAGGGTGCTGAGGAGCGAGTTGTTGTTCAAATGTGCTAGATTGCTTGTGAGCAACCCGTGACGCTTGTAACATTCAAACACTCAAAGAGCCAGGCTCTGAGATGAGAGGGGGAGGACTGGCGAAAGCACCCAACAATGAAGAATATTTGTAGACTCTGGGTGAAACTCCGGTGGGAGGAGTGCCAGACTGCTTACCAAACATCAACAAGATGATGGACTCAGGGGATGTCACGGATGTCAGCTCGTAGTATGTAAACTGATCAATGGTGATGATCTTCCCTTCATGGGGGAAGCACAACTTGAGGAAAACTCCAGATGCGTCGAATGACATGGAATATGTGTAAATATGACCCAAGAGAATGTTGTAATCTAGAGGGGCATCAATAACCTCGATGTCTACATGGAAAATCTTACCAGCAAGAGTCACTGGACAATTGTGATACATGCCGAGAGGCTGGGAGGAGTGGATGTCCCAGGCATGCAAAGTGAAGGTGGACGTGGATAGTTCAGGTGACTTAAGTTGTTTCCAAACTACAACGAACATCACACAGGTGGATGCACCTTCATCAATAATTCATCGGGAGATGATGGCATTGCGGACTCAGATTGGTATTTGGAAAGCAATGAATGAAGGTAATGAGGGATGTTATGATGTATCAATTAGGAAGACAATCAAACGATCATTAGAAGGATCTATTGTGCCCAAAGAAGTTATTAGAGATTTATTTTGAGATGGTCAAGACTAGAGTACCTCCAGTGTCGACACGGCAGTAGGTGATTGCGCCAAGTCATCTACTATAGTGTATGTATGGGAAGCTCAGTTAGAAGCTGTATTACGGAGTAATGGTCCCTTGGGGATCTTAGGAATTGACTCAAATTTAGGTTGAGGGATCTGTAGTGGACCATTTGGTATCATAAGAGGCTCAATAGATGCTTTGGTTTTAGACTTAGTAGCGGAAACATTCGGTGGCTTGTCATATTGATGCGACCGAGTTTTTAGGTTGATATTAGAGGGTTTGACCTCATCATAATTCATCATGAAGATCTGGTAGTCACCAGGACAAGAAGGTTGGGGGGGATGGGCTACTTGACCTGACTAAGGTTGAGCTGCGACAAATCCTTACCGGGGGAAAGGATTCGTAAGCACTTTCGGTTAAGATGGAGCAAGATTCTGAGGCAATTACTAGATGGGCGGTTGACCTCTAGAAGTTTCTTGAGCTTCCCACATTTGGCACATCTGGGGTAGGAGAGGACACTCATGTGTATAATGGCCATGTACACCACAACATGCATAAGGCTTGTTTGTATGAATAACCTTGTTCTTCTTGGGTTGACTGCCCTATTGCTGGTTGTTGGTGTTAGGCTAGTTCCCCTGGGGTTCACAAGGTTGATTACTTTGATTACCTTGGTTACCCTTGTTACCTTTTCCCTTATTCATTTTCTTCGAATTTGGGGGATTTGTCACACTCTACTGTGTAAACACTTGACCCTGAGGGGGTCGTGGCTGCTAGGTTTGAGGATGCATGGGAGGCTGCGACACTAATGCTTAAGGGGCTGCAACACTCAATTGTGCATAGGGATAAGATGGTGGAGGGGAAATGATTTGGTAGACAGGTTGAGCATTAGATGGCCCTAAAAACATTTTGCTAGTAAGAGGGGCATAAGTATTGGAAAAACTAGTGACCCCTGCAGATAGCCATAAATTTGCAGATTATATGGCAAAGGACGTGAAATGGATCCAAAAGTACCGTCGGTAGTGTGAGATGCCCCCAGTGCATTGGCACCACTAGGACGAGGGAGGCCTATA
Source organism: Pinus taeda (assembly GCA_000404065.3). Lineage (NCBI taxonomy): Eukaryota > Viridiplantae > Streptophyta > Pinopsida > Pinales > Pinaceae > Pinus > Pinus taeda. The sequence goes on from APFE031154325.1 coordinate 52,680, forward strand.
GTGACGGTATAGACATAATTGGATTGCACATAAATCAAGTCATATCTCAGAGTAGTTAGGAGAGCCTCTTCCTCTATTTGAGGAATATGAGACGCGCCATCTTTGGAAATGGGCGATAAAAGGCTCCTAAGAAACCAATCAAGGTAGACACAGTATTCAAAGGGTGAGGCATGACATGTGCTCCCCCTTCTACGCCATTCGTGAACATGATCGGAAAGATGAGTGAAAGAGGAGAGACAGAATGCGGTCAAGAGCTCCGTACTAGTTTTGTATCAGAGAGGTAACTTAAAATATGAAAAGAACACTTTAGCAAGCGTCACGATGAACTCTTCATCACCATAATAATTTTATATATTTTGAATGAAATCCTCAAAATAGTTACAAAAATTCTCAACCAATAACAAAGAAGGATGAGATTCTTTGTATTTCTCAAAAAATACTAAATGAAAATATTTAAGGGAATACAAACTACCAGGTGGAAAATATTCATACCAATATCTCACTTTTTCCACCAAGGTAGCCATGAACATCTTCATGAGACAATCTTCATGAAAAAATACCTTTAGCTCACGCATATGCATGTGAAATTTAACCAAGTGAAGAGCAACATCATCTCCTACCTGATATTTGAATCTTGGCAAATAAATCTGCTAATCCACACAAGGCATTGGATTTGGAAATCCTGGAATATGAATGTGATGTATAGGAGCATACCTTACAGATCTGTGATCCATCTCGAGCCAATAGAGTCACTAGTAAAACCTTGATTTTTGGATCCTGTTGCTAATGGAGTCTTTGGATCAGGTTGAAACTTGATTGGAGTCATCAGGTGAATGATGTAGCCTCCTTTTGTCTAACCATTGTCCACCATCAACCATCAGATCTAAAACTTTGATGATCTTTCCCAAGGAAGATCTAACCTTCGTTCTTGATAACAACGCAACTATGTTAGCACTCTGTAATTTCCTTTGGCTATAGGAAGGAAACCCAAAGGTAACCAAAAACCACTTTTAGGCTAGAATCTAGCCCTTATAGCGTTGGAGAGGGCTCTCTCACTAGGTTTTCTTCTCAATCACTCAGTTGACTCAATGATATTTGATCTTAGGCTAGTTATGAGGGTAAAAGAAACGATTTTTTAAAGTTGTGGCTACATGGTGAAAGAGAGATCCATTGGGCACAAAGTCAAAATAATGTTCAGTAACAAATCACAATCAATAAAGCAATTTGAACTAGGGCGAGGTATGTAGACTCTTGGATCTACAAAATTTGTGGTAGTGTGGTTGGGATGAAATGAGAGTAAGGATCAATTAAATATAAATAATGTATAGATGAATTAGATATATAACTTTAGAAGAAAATACTGAAATAGTTTGACAAGCCTAAGCAGAGTACTAATGTAAATTCTACAACATAAGTTTTTTTCAAACACTTAGGAAGCAAATTACATGTAAAAACTAGAAGGGAAGACAAATCACAAAGAGAGGCACATCACCATTATGTATAACACAAGAATCATGGAACAAATTTGTCTCTGTATTGATGTATTGATCAATGTTTAAAAAATTTCTCCACTGTTATAATTTTTTCACAGGATACACTATATTCATTCCTGAATCCAACCCTTTTTACATTCAGTTTCATGAATTATATACAATATGTTATTCCTAAGTCAAATGGGGTCGAAATCCACCTATTCCCCTAATAGAAAAAACTAATTACATCAAAATATAAATGATAACAAACTACTCCCCTAAAAAATAGAAAATTGTTTTGACTCATTAATTGCATGGGATTTTTTTGAATAAAATGCATTACATCACTCCAAAAATATGATTCATGAATGTATAAATTGGTAAGAACAACTTTCACAGTCATAAAAACCATCTGTAGAAGTTTTGGAGTTGAATTCATTGGTCAAAAGCTTGCCTATCTAAAAATGCAGCAAATCTATTGTGAATCTCCTGATTCACAGCAATTTGCGCAATAGTTCAAGTTGTGCATACCTCTGGTCCATCTCTGAAATGATGAAGTTAATGGGTTGTCTTGAAATTTCCTTAAGAAGGTTATGAGCTGATGAAACAAATTCGAAACTAAAAACTTGACTTTGAACTATTGTCTCCCTTTAGTTATCAAATTCGCAGCAAACTTGTGTAGCACCTCCCCTGTGATTGATATTTTTTTAATATCTCATAAATGGTGAATAAGATTGAGCTTATTTTTTTTAGTAGTTTAATATCATCATAATTCTTCTCCATAAAAAAATTGAGCCAAATTCAACTCATTGATTTCGAGAAAATCCAAAAATGGTTGTAGATGATAGTGGCTCGTTTATCAAAACCCATAGAGAATTTTGACCTAAAATTAAGTGAGTGTACTTATATTAAACCCATGCAACTCTTATAGACATTTATGGGTAAACGGGTACAGGGTTTAAGAGATAAGGGGAAAATATGTTTGCGCAACAAATTGTCTATGCATGGCTTTAATCACATGCTTGAAGTTTCGCTCAGCAAAAATGGATGATTGATGATGTTACCGCCCTTGTAAACCTTCTTTAAGTTCCCACACACAAAAAATAATGCCAATTTTTTATTATTATTTTTAATTAAACCCTAATGCTTCTGATAGCTGTGCAACAAGAAGCACAACAACTTATTAGTTACCATGCTTTAAACCATCTTTTGGACTTCTGAACATGCTAGGTAGGTGGAAGACAACCCATACGACATTGGAAACCCGTTTTAAAAAAAATCTTAAGCTACAAACCTCCATCTTTGAAAATTACCCCTCACAACAAAAACACAACAAACTACAACTTTTGTAGCAACTTCAATGGAAAATATCAACACTCCTCTTCTTATCCTCCAAAGTGTTTCAAAGCAGATGATAGCTTCGAATGGCTGAAGTAAGAGTGAAAAAAGTAGTTGTGAAACTTTCATATACTTCAAATATCTTCTTTTGAAGTAATGATGACCCACTTCTAGATGTGAAATATGGATAGGTGGTTATTTTGAAATAATGGCAACATGCCATGATTGGCCATAACTCATTCCCATAATTGACATGACTCAACTAACTAACTCATGATGACAAAAATCCTTCATGACATGACCTTTTGATACTCTTTCATGGTGACCAATGACCTCTTATGATTACCCTTTTAATGACGATCCTTCATGACATTACACTTTGGATTTTATCAAATAGACCCTTTTTACTTAAAATCTTTACATGACACTCAATCCAAATCTAGATATCTTATTCAGAACAGACCTCTTTAAACCATGATACTCATGAAATCAATCGTGAAATTTACAAATTGACTTCAAATGAATAGAAATACTGAAATGAAAAAGATCCCTATAACATAGGACTGTAACAAAGTCAATAACCTTGAAGGATGTGTGTATTGGCTCAAGTGTGAACCTGAGCTATTTAGCCACATCTTCTCTCATGAAGTTATGAGTAGATCCAAAATTAGCCATTGCTACAACCTGTCTCCCATTTACTTATGTATACACGTCACAAAGTTATGTTTCCCCTTGGCCTTATGTTGATAGAGATGAGCTTCCATAACTGCACTAAAAACCCACAAAACCCTAACAACTAGATTTTCTATCTGCTCCAAAGTGGTCAAATTTTGCTTTAAAGGATAGTTCTTCGCATAATTTTCCTTTACACAAATCCAACATGACACCAATTTCTCCTCATTTGTGGAATTTGTTTGTCTAGCTTCTCCATCCTTAGACACCTTTTACATCCCTTTTTCTTTTTCTTTTCTTCCCTTTTCACTGTGATCCTCCTCATTTTTCTTTGCTTTGGCCTTGTTCTCACATATATAGTCATACATTTTATCCATAACCATGATAGTTATTGCAAGATTCCACATGTTTTATCAGAACTCACTTTTCACCCACGACTACAAACCATTTACGAAATGAAATAACCTATCCTCTTTTAACATCTCCTTGATATAGCTCATGAGCCCTAAAAACTTCTTGATATATGTTTGGATGTTTCCTATGTGCTTTAGATTCAACATATGGTTTTGAGTAATCCATGATTTTTCACCAGGTCCAAAATACATATCCAAGGTTGATTCTGAAACTTCCATGGATATTCCATTGGATAACTCATCTCAACATATCTACTAAAATATATTTGAAAATTCGAAATATACACCATGACGATTAATCTCTCCTTATATTTCACTCACAAACCATAATTACACAAAATATGTCTGGGGAAACCCTTTGGGAGAAAACCCAGCTGGAAGATGAGGTGGTTGTGCTCTCGTTTTTTATGAATGGAAATGGATGCAAGTAGAAAGGAGTGAGACATGTGGTATATGGGATCATATAATACAAAAACCATCTCTATTTCCTCTCTCTCTCTACCCACTCTCAATTACTCTACTCATCTATTGAAAAAAATGCACTCGATATAATGAAACCCCTTTTCCTCATTGTAGCCCAATTATAACACAACCTAATAGCCTAGTAGTGGTTAAGTTTGACTCCTTCAACTCTTAACTAGAGTTACAATATTTATTTTTCTAGTGTCTTCTTCATCATGACCATGTGGTTATCCCCTTTTCCTAAATAATGGGGGTTCAAATGACATGTTATCGAATAATGGTGATCAAAATGGGAAGGTCAACTTTCAAGTGGCATAAATTTTGCATGTAGACTTCAATTGTGGTGATTCTTGTGTCATTGGAAAGACATCTATGTTTAGAATATTTCTAGGTTGTCTGGTACTTAATCAACAAATTTTAACCCCAATAAGTGATATTTTATGCTTCAAACTACTTTCATAAGGTTTACTCTATTTCAACTATAGCCAATGGTGATGTGAATAAAGTTTTAGAACTTAAAGTGTCCTATAATTCACTTATTTTTATTTTCAACCTCATATTTTCCAACTTCTTATCAAAGAGAGAATGAGTGATAGCATCCTCGATAGTCATATGTAACTTAAAGAGCCATGTATATTTGACTCCTGAAACATCAACTACTAAACTCTATTTTCAAGTAACTTTTCTAATTTTTAACATTTATCGTTTCAATCTGCAAATTTATTTTTCTTTTATTGTACTCATAATTACGTATGGTCAAGGATTGTCTTTCAAAAATAGTTGGGTCCTCCTCAACGAACTCCTCTACTATTTTATGAATTTCAACAAGATGCACTGTGTTCACAACATACACTATATTCACTCCTAGATCCAACCCTTTCTACATTCATATTCATGAATCATATACAACATTCTCTTTCGAAGTTAAAGGGGGTTGTAAATCCACCTATTCACTGAATAGATAAAACTAATTACATTAAAATAGAAATGATAACAAACTACTTCGCTAAAAAGTAGAAAATTGTTTTGACTCATTAAGTACATGGGATTTTTTGAACAAAATGCATGAAATCAGTCCAAAAAGATGATTAATGAATGTCTATATTGGTAAGAACAATTTTCATAGTCATAAAAACCATTTGTAGAAGTTTTGGAGTTGAATTCATTGGTCAAAACTCTGACTGTTTAAAAATGCAACAAATCTGCTACGAATATCTAATTTCACAACAACTTGCACAACAATCCAAGTTGTGCATACCTCTGTTCCATATTTGAAAGGATGAAGCTAATGGGTTGTCTAGAAATGCCCCTGAGAATTTTATGAACTAATGAAACAACTTTGAAACTAAAAATATGCCTTTGAACCACTATCTCCTTCTTGTTATCAAATTCGCAGCAAACTTGTGCAACACCTCCCCTGTGACTGATATTTTTTTAATATCTCGTAAATGGTGAATCAGATTAAGCTTATCTTCTGTTAGAATGTTAATCTCATCATGATTCTTCTCCCAAAAAAAATTGTTCCAAATCTGACTCACGTATTTCGAAAAAATATAAAAATGGTTGTAGATGATGGTGGCTTGTTTCTCAAAAACCATGAAGAATTTTGACCTAAAATAAAGTGAATGTATTTCTTACCCCCATGCAGATCCTATAAAAAATCAATGGAAAATGGGAATCATATTTAAGAGATATGGTGAAAATATGTTTGCATAGCGCACTTGCGCAACGAGTTGTCTTTGCATGGCTTTAATCATATGCTTGAACTTTGGCTGAGAAAAAAATGAATGATTGATGATGTTGCCACCCTTGTAAACCTCTTTTAAGTTCTCACACACAAAATAATGCCAAAAATTTTATTTTTAATTAAACCTAATTCTTCAAACAATTGCGCAACCAGAAGCGCAACAACTCATTGGTTACCATGCTTTCGACCATATTTTGGACTTCTGAACTTGTTGTCTAGGTGGAAGACAACCCTTACAACATTCGAAACCTATTTAAAAACCTTTTCTTAAGTTGCGAACATCCATCTTTGAAAATTACCCCTCACAGCAAAAACACAACAAACTCCAACTTTTGTAGCAGCTTCAATGGAAAATAACATCGTTCCTCTTCTCGTCCTCCAAAGTGTTTTATAGCAGATGATAGATTCAAATGACTGAAATAAGAGTGAAAAATAAATTTTGAAACTTTCATACACTTCAAATATCTTCTTTTGAATTAATGATGACCCACTTCTAGATGTGAAATATGGATAAGTGGTGTTTTTGAAATAATGGCAGTATGACATGACTAGCCATAATTTATTCCCATAATTGACATGACTCAATTAACTAACTCATGATGACCAAAATCATTCATGATATTACCTTTTAGTACTCTTTCATGGTGACCCATGACCCCTTATGATTACCCTTTTAATGATGATCCTTCATGACATTACACTTTGGATTTTAGAAAATAGACCCTTTTGACTTAAAAACTATATATGACACTTAATCCAAATCTAGACCTCTTATTCAGAACAGATCCCTTTAAGCCATAATACTCATGAAATCTATACTGACATTTACAAATTGACCTCAAATGAATAAAAAAACTTAAATGACTAATATACCTATAATATAGGACCCTAACATGGGCTCCAATGGGGATGGAATACTCCCTTTAAGGTGCCAATAACACCGTATACCAAGTGCTTAACGATCATCATTATTTTAACACGTTCTTGTTCCAAAATCACTGCAACTAAAACTAAACTAGAAACCTTTTCAAATCCTCAAACTAAACCAAATCCATTCTTCAAACTGAAACCTAAACTGTACATTGAAAACTAAAAACTCTGCTGCAAATTGGAATTGAAAATAATGCTCAGGGTGTTGAGATTTATTCATCACACCTACCCACTCAAAACTAATAGAAAGAACTTTTAGATTAGGTAATATAAAAATTCCAGTGTAAGCATACAAGAAAATGGTTATTTTATCGCTTTCTTCTCATATTTTCCTCAAGTAGAAAGAACAATTTGGAGAATGGAAACTCAAAATCGATCCTGAGTCCAATTCCTTTACTGGTGAGCAACATAAAATCCCTTGATAATTCCAATAAGCAAGAAAAATAATATTTATGAATAGGAATATTCATTATGTTCATTTCTTGTTGATGGGAAAAAGGAAGAAGATAAGCTTCATGCTCTCGTTTCATTTCTTCAATTTCACTGCAATCCTCATGATCATTTTCAAATGAAAAAAACACAAGTCTGCTTAGCATATTTTTGATCTACAATAAAAAAATTTGAATGTTCGTGAAAGAAATCTAATGAAACAATCACATCATGGACAATAGTAATGTCAAAAATTTACCCTTCACATGATTCAAGAAGCATGAAATCTATAATTGTTTCTTTGTTTTCCAAAGGGTCTAAAACAACTTGCTCTTCATTATCCTCTTGTAATTATGGAGTATAGTTGTCATTTTTTAGGTCACTGCTACCATGAATAAAACCTTAATCTTCATTTTAGGTGAGCTTACTACTTTGAGTTTCCATGCACACAATTTTAGAACTCACAATTTGATAAGTGTCTTCTTGGAATAAAGATCGAGGAAATAAAAGGAATGATGAAAAATTTGATTGTCTATCGTGTTCTTTCTCTCAGTGACTTAACATCTAACAAGACTGTTGTAAATCGTCATAAGCTTCAGCGGATGAAACATGATTGTCATCATTAAAATCCTACTCAGTTTCATTTTCATCCAAGAGAGAAGACACCATTTCTTCTTGGAGATGAAAAGGGTTCTCATACAAAGTTTCCAGGATTTCTTCATCCATGAACTCTTCATCACCATAATAATTTTCCATATTTTGAATGAAATCCTCAAAATAGTCACAAAAATTCTCAACCAATGACTAAGAAGGATGAGATTCTTTGTATTTCTCAAAAAATACTAAATGAAAATATTTAAGGGAATACAAGCTACCAGGTGGAAAATCTTCATACCAATATCTCACCTTTTCCTCCAAGGTAGTCATGAACATCTTCATGAGACAATCTTCATGAAAATCTACCTTTAGCTTATGCATATGCATGTGAAATTTAACCGAGTAAAGAGTAACATCATCTCCTACCTGATATTTGAATCTTGGCAAATAAGTCTGCTAATCTACACAAGGCATTGGATTTGGAAATCCCGGAATATGAATGTGATGTATAGGAGCATACCTTACAAATCTATGATCCATCCTGAGCCAATAGAGTCACTAGTATGACCCTGATTTTTGGATCCTATTGCCAATGGAGTCTTTGGGTCATGTTGAAACTTGATTAGAGTCATCAGGTGAATGATGAAGCGTCCTTGTGTTTGACCATTGTCCACCATCAACAATCGTATCTAAAAATTTCATGATCTTTCCCCAGGAAGATGGAACCTTCGTTCCTGACAACAACGCCACTATGTTAGCACTCTATAATTTCCTTTGGCTGTAGGAAGGAAACCCAAATGTAACCAAAAACCACTTTTAGGCTATAATCTAGCCCTTATAGCCTTGGAGAGGGATCTCTCACTAGGTTTTCTTGTCAATCAATCATTTGACTAAATGATATTTCTTCTTAGGCTAGTTATGAGGGTAAAAAAAGTGATTTTTTTTTAAATTGATGGCTATAGGGTGAAAGAGAGATCCATTGGGCATGGATTCAAATTAATGTTTAGTAACAAATCACAATCAACAAAGCAATTTGAACTAGGGTGAGGTAGGCAGACTGTTGGATCTACAAAATTTGTGGTAGTGTTGTTGGGATGAAATGAGAGTAAGGATCCATTAAATATAAAGCATGTATAGATGAATTATATATATAACTTCAGAAGAAAACACTAAAATTATTTGACAAGCCTAAGCAGAGTACTAATGTAAATTTTGCAACATAATTTTCTTTCAAACAATTAAGAAGCAAATTACATGTAAAAACTAGAAGGGAAGAAAAATCACAAAGAGAGGCACATCACCATTATGTATAACACAAGAATCATGGAACAAATTTGTCTCTGTATTGATGTATTGATCAATGTTTAAAAAATTTCTCCACTGTTACAGTTTTTTCATAGGATGCACTCTATTCATTCGTGAATCCAACCCTTTTTACATTCAGTTTCATGAATTATATACAATATGCTATTCCTAAGTCAAATGGGGTCAAAATCCACCTATTCCCCTAATAGAAAAAACTAATTACATCAAAATATAAATGATAACAAACTACTCCCCTAAAAAATAGAAAATTGTTTTGACTCATTAATTGCATGGGGTTTTTTGAAATAAAATGAATTACATCACTCCCAAAATATGATTCATGAATGTAAAAATTGGTAAGAACAACTTTCACAATCATAAAAAGCATTTGTAGAAGATTTGGAGTTGAATTCATTGGTCCAAAGGTGGCCTATCTAAAAATGCAACAAATCTGTTGTGAATCTCATGATTCACAACAGTTTGCGCAATAGTTCAAGTTGTGCATACCTCTGGTCCATCTCTGAAATGATGAAGCTAATGGGTTGTCTTGAAATTTCCCTGAGAAGGTTATGAACTAATGAAACAAATTCGAAACTGAAAACATGCCTCTGAACCATTGTCTCCCTTTCGTTATCAAACTCGCAACAAACTTGTGTAGCACCTCCCTTGCGATTGATATTTTTTGAATATCTCATAAATGGTGAATAAGATTAAGCTTATCTTTTTCAATCGTTTAATATTATCTTAATGCTTCTCCACAAAACAATTGAGCCAAATTCAACTCATGGATTTTGAGAAAATCCAAAAATGGTTGTAGATGACGATGGCTCATTTATCAAAACCCGTGGAGAATTTTGTGCTGAAATTAAGTGAGTGTATTGATATTAACCCCATGCAGATCCCATAAAAATTTATGGGCAAACGGGTATAGGGTTTAAGAGATATGGTGAAAATATGTTTGTGTAACAAGTCGTCTTTGCATGGCTTTAATCACATGCTTGAACTTTGCTTGAGCAAAAATGGATGATTGATAATGTTACCACCGTTGTAAACCTTCTTTAAGTTCCCATACACAAAAAATAATGCCAATTATTATTGTTATTTTTAATTAAACGCTAATGCTTATGACAGTTGCACAACAAGAAGCGCAACAACTCATCGGTTACCATGCTTTCAACCATCTTTTGGACTTTTGAACGTGTTGGGTAGGTTGAAGACAACCCATACAACATTGGAAACCTGGTTTAAAAAAAAATCTTAAGCTACAAACCTCCATCTTTGAAAATTACCCCTCACAACAGAAACGCAACAAACTCCAACTTCTGCAACAACTTCAATGGAAAATATCAACATTCCTCTTCTCATCCTCCAAAGTGTTTCAAAGCAGATGATAGCTTCGAATGTCTGAAATAAGAGTGAAAAAGGTAGGTTTGAAACTTTCATACACTTCAAATATCTTCTTTTGAAGTAATTCTGACCCACTTTTGGATGTGAAATATGGATAAGTGGTTATTTTGAAATAATGACAATATGACATGACTGGCCATAACTCATTCCCATAACTGACATGACTCAACTAACTAACTCATGATGACAAAAATCCTTCATGACATGACCATTTGATACTCTTTCATGGTGACCAATGACCTCTTATGATTACCCTTTTAATGATGATTCTTCATGACATTACACTTTGGATTTTATCAAATAGACCCTTTTTACTTAAAATCTTTACATGACACTCAATCCAAATCTAGGGCTCTTATTCAGAACAGACCTCTTTAAACCATGATACTCATTAAATCAATCCTGAAATTTACAAATTGACTTCGAATGAATAGAATTACTAAAATGAAAAGGATCCCTATAACATAGGACTGTAACAAAGTCAATAACCTTGAAGGATGTGTGTATTGGCTCAAGTGTGAATCTGAGCTATTTAGCCACATCCTCTCTCATGAAGTTATGAGTAGATCCACATTTAGCCATTTCTACAACTTGTCGCCCATTTACTTATGTATACACGTAACAAAGTTATGTTTCCCCTTGGCCTTATGTTGATGGAGATGAGCTTCCATAACTGCACTAAAAACCCACAAAACCCTAACAAATAGATTTTCTATTTGCTCCAAAGTGGTCAAATTTTGCTATAAAGGATAGTTCTTTGCATAATTTTCCTTTACACAAATCCAACATGACACCAATTTCTCCTCATTTGTGCAATTCGTTTGTCTAGCTTCTCCATCATTGGACAACTTTTACATCCCTTTTTCTTTTTCTTTTCTTCCCTTTTCACCGTGATACTCCTCATTTTTCTTTGCATTGGCCTTGTTCTCACATCTATAGTCAAACATTTTATCCATAACCATGATAGTTATTGCAAGATTCCGCATGTTTTGTTAGAACTCACTTTTCACCCAAGACTACAAACCATTTATGAAACGAAATAACCTATCCTCTTTTAACATCTCCTTGATATAGCTCATGAGCCCTAAAAACTTCTTGATAAATGTTTGGATGTTTCCTGTGTGCTTTAGATTCAACAGATTGTTTTGAGTAATCCATGCTTTGTCACCAGGTCCAAAATACATATCCAAGGTTGATTCCTAAACTTCCATGGATATTCCATTGGATAACTCATCTCAACATATCCACTAAAATATATTTGAAAATTCGAAATATACACCATGACAGTTAACCTCTTCTTAGATTTCACTCACAAACCATAATTACACAAAATATGACTGGGGAAACCCTTTGGGAGAAAACCCAGCTGGAAGATGAGGTGGTTGTGCTCTCGTTTTTATGAATGGAAATGGATGCAAGTAGAAAGGAGTGAGACATGTGGTCTATGGGATGATATAATACAAAAACCATCTTTATTTCCTCTTTGTCTCTACCCACTCTCAATTACTCTACTCATCTATTGTAAAAAAATGCACTCGATATAATGAAACCCCTTTTCCTCCTTGTAGCCCAATTATAACACAACCTAATAGCCTACTAGTGGTTGAGTTTGACTCCTTCAACTCTTAACTAGAGTTACAATATTTTATTTTTCTAGTGTCTTCTTCATCATGATCATGTGGCTATCCCCTTTTCCTAAATAAAGGGGGTTGAAATTACATGTTACTGAATAATGGCGATCAAAACAGGAAGGTCAACTTTCAAGTGGCATAAATTTTGCATGCAAACTTCAATTCTGGTGATTCTTGTGTTGTTGGAAAGAGATATATGTGTAGAATATTTCTAGGTTGTCTGGTACTTAATCAACAAAGTTTAACCCCTATAAGTGATATTTTATGCTTCAAACTACTTTCATAAGGTTTACTCTATTTCAACTATAGCCAATGGTGATGTGAATAAAGTTTTAGAACTTAGAGTGTCCTATTATTCACTTATTTTTATTTTTAACCTCATATTTTCCGACTTTTTATCTAAGAGAGAATGAGTGATAGCATCCTCAATAGTCATATGTAACTTAAAGGGCCATGTATATCTGAATCTTGAAACATCAACTTCTAAACTCCATTTTCAAGTAACTTTTCTAATTTTTAACATTTATCATTTCAATCTGCAACTTTATTTTTCTTTTATTATACTCATAATTACGCATGGTCAAGGATTGTCTTTCAAAAATAGTTGGCTCCTCCTCAACCAACTCCTCTACTATTTTATGAATTTCAACAAGATACACTGTGTTCACAAGATACACTATATTCACTCCTAGATCCAACCATTTCTACATTCATATTCATGAATTATATACAATATTCTCTTCCGAAGTTAAAGGGGGGTTGTAAATCCACCTATTCCCCAAATAGATAAAACTAATTACATTAAAATAGAAATGATAACAAACTACTTCCCTGAAAAGTAGAAAATTGTTTTGACTCATTAATTACATGGGATTTTTTGAGCAAAATGCATCAAATCACTCCAAAAAGATGGTTCATGAATGTCTATATTGGTAAGAACAACTGTAATAGTCATAAAAACCATTTGTAGAAGTTTTGGAGTCGAATTCATTGGTCAAAACAATGATTGTTTAAAAATGCAACAAATCTGCTACGAATCTCTAGTTTCGCAACAACTTGCATAACAATCCAAGTTGTGCATACCTCTGTTACATATTTGAAAGTATGAAGCTAATGGGTTGTCTAGAAATGTCCTTGAGAATTCTGTGAACTAATGAAACAACTTTGAAACTAAAAATATGCCTCTGAACCACTATCTCCTTTTTGTTATCAAATTCGCAGCAAACTTGTGCAGCACCTCCCTGTGATTGATATTTTTTTAATATCTCGTAAATGGTGAATCATATTAAGCTTATCTTCTGTCAGAATGTTAATATCATCATAATTCTCCTCCCAAAAAAAATTGATCCATATCTGACTCACGTATTTCAAAAAAATATAAAAATGGTTGTAGGTGATGGTGGCTTGTTTCTCAAAAACCGTGAAGAATTTTGACCTAAAATTAAGTGAATGTACTTCTTAGCCCCATGTAGATCCTGTAAAAAATTAATGGAAAATGGGAATCATATTTAAGAGATATGGTGAAAATATGTTTTCATAGCGCACTTGTGCAACAAGTTGTCTTTGCATGGCTTTAATCATATGCTTGAACTTTGGCTGACCAAAAATGAATGATTGATGATGTTGCCACCCTTGTAAACCTCTTTTATGTTCTCACACACAAAATAATGCCAAATTTTTTATTTTTAATTAAACCCTAATTCTTCAAACAATTGCGCAACCAGAAGTGCAATGACTCATTGGTTACCATGCTTTCGACCATATTTTGGACTTCTTAACTTGTTGTCTAGGTGGAAGAAAACCCATACAACATTGGAAACCTATTTAAAAACCTTTGCTTAAGCTGCAAACATCCATCTTTGAAAATTACCCCTCATGGCAAAAACACAACAAACTCCAACTTTTGCAACAACTTCAATGGAAAATAACATCGTTCCTCTTCTCGTCCTCCAAAGTGTTTTATAGCAGATGATAGATTCAAATGACCGAAATAAGAGTGGAAAATGAATTTTGAAACTTTCATACACTTCAAATATCTTCTTGAAGTAATGAGGACCCACTTCTAGATGTGAAATATGGATAAGTGGTGTTTTTGAAATAATGGCAATATGACATGACTAACCATAATTGATTCCCATAACTGACATGACTCAATTAACTAACTCATGATGACCAAAATCCTTCATGATATTACCTTTTAGTACTCTTTCATGGTGACACATGACCCCTTATGATTACCCTTTTAGTGATGATCCTTCATGACATTACACTTTGGATTTTAGAAAATAGACCCTTTTGACTTAAAAACTTTATATGACACTCAATCCAAATCTAGACCTCTTATTCAGAACAGATCCCTTTAAGCCATAATACTCATGAAAGCTATACTGACATTTACAAATTGACCTCAAATGAATAAAAAGACTTAAATGACTAATATACCTATAATATAGGACCCTAACATGGGCTCTAGTGGGGATGGAAAACTCCCTTTAATGTGCCAATAACACCGTAGACCAAGTGCTTAACCATCATCATTCTTGCAACATGTTCTTGCTCCAAAATCACTGCAACTAAAACTGAACTAGAAACCTTTTCAAATCCTCAAACTGAACCAAATCCATTCTTCAAACTGAAACCTAAACTGTACGTTGAAAACTGAAAACTCTCCTGCAAACTGGAATTGAAAATAATGCTCATGGTGTTGAGATTTATTCATCATACTACCCACTCAAAACTAATAGAAACAACTATTAGATTACATAATATAAAAGTGCCAGTGTAAGCATACAAGAAAATGGTTATTTTATTGCTTTCTGCTCATATTTTCCTCAAGTAGAAAGAACAATTTGGAGAATGGAAACTCAAAATCGATCCTGAATCCAATCCCTTTACTGGTGAGCAACATAAAATCCCTTGATAATTCGAATAAGCAAGCAAAATAATATTTATGAATAGGAATATTCATTATGTTCATTCCTTGTTGGCGGGAAAAAGGAAGAAGATAAACTTCATGCTCTCATTTGATTTCTTCAATCTCACTGCAATCCTCATGATCATTTTCAAATGCAAAAAACACAAGTCTGCTTAGCATCTTTTTCATCTACAATAAAAAACTTTGAATGTTCTTGAAATAAATCTAATGAAACAGTCACATCATGGACAATAGGAATGTCAAAAATTTATCCTTCACATGATTCAAGAAGCATGAAATCTTGAATTGTTTCTTTATTTTCCAAAAGGTCTAAAACAACTTGCTCTTCATTATCCTCTTGTAACTATGGAGTATAGTTGTCATTGTTTAGGTCACTGCTACCATGAATAAAATCTTAATATTCATTTTAGGTGAGCTTACTGCTTTGAGTTTCCATACATACAATTTTAGAACTCATAATTTAATAAGTGTCTTCTTGGAATAAAGATCGAGGAAATAAAAGGAATGATGAAAAATTTGATTTTCTATTGTGTTCTTTCTCTCAGTGACTTAACATCTAACAAGACTGTTGTAAATCGTCATCAACTTCAGAGGATGAAACATGATTGTTATCATTAAAATCCTACTCGGTTTCATTTTCATCCAAGAGAGAAGACACCATTTCTTCTTGGTGAACAAAAGGGTTCTCATACATAGTTTCCAGGATATCTTCATCCATGAACTCTTCATCACCATAATAATTTTCCATATTTTGAATGAAATCCTGAAAATAGTCACAAAAATTCTCAACCAATGACTAAGAAGGATGAGATTCTTTGTAGTTCTCAAAAAATACTAAATGAAAATCTTTAAGGGAATACAAACTACCAGGTGGAAAATCTTCATACCAATATCTCACTTTTTCCTCCAAGGTAGCCATGAACATCTTCATGAGACTATCTTCATGAAAATCTACCTTTAGCTTACGCATATGCATGTGAAAATTAACTAAGTGAGGAGCAACATCATCTCCTACCTGATATTTGAATCTTGGCAAATAAGTCTGCTAATATACATAAGGCATCAGATTTGTAAATCCTGAAATATGAATGTGATGTATAGGAACATGCCTTATAGATCTATGATCCATCCTGAGCCAATAGAGTCACTAGTAAGACCCTGATTTTTGGATCCTGTTGCCTGTTATCACTCAAGTTGTCCCTAGGCTCCTAATAGGGATACGACTGAGGTAACCACAAACCAATCTTCTGATTGTAGGTTCTAGCCCACCTGCAATCGGAGAGGGCTCTCTCCTTTAGGTTCAACCTTAGTTGATGATTTTAGGCTAGCTTTCTGACTTCAAGGGAATGTTGACTGTGATTGGAAGGAAGGTAGGATTCTTGAATAAAGAGGCACAGTAAGGTGTTATAATTTTTGAACCATTGGGCATGGAGTCACAAATTGAGGCATGCGAGCGTTTTCTTGGTCACAAGGGGATACGGAGCGTGATAGCCACACAAGATACAATACTCAGTCTGCTGAAAGTACAGAATGAACATCAGGGATGAAAGGCAAAAGAGAATCATTTCATCATGCTGAAAAAGAGGAGAAGTGGATGAGTGGGATCCCGGAGCAGTTAAGAATT
>APFE031154325.1:96390-118707 GCA_000404065.3 Pinus taeda
TTAAATAGTAATTCATTAATTAAAGAATTAAAAAATAAATAAAAATCTGAATATTAATAAACTAATTGGATAATGGCCAGCCTAATTTCTTAGATTAATTCTTTCATAACCTATATATATATACCCTAAATTATAGCTCCTTGATGCAAAATCAATATCTTTAGAATATCTATTGATGCATCCCTTGATGATGGACTCACTTGGTAGTCCGAAACGTTGGGTTCATAAAACTCTATAATAGGTCATTCCTCCTCTATTTAAAATTCTTACTATTACCCAATTTGGCACAACAACACTATTAACTTCCATATCATTGATATCCCTTGGACCATGAGAATTTTGTGACTCCTTTTTCCTTGAACTTTTCTTAATTTTACATTTTTTAATTGCATGATACTTTTTGAGAACAATGTATGGAGACTCATCACCATCATCTACTTCGGCAAGCTGGTCATTATTCTCTACTTTACTCATACATGACTCTTGTTTCTTTTGTGCAAAAGAGGAAGCCTTATGTGTTTGGGAGATAGATGAAGCTTTTACATTGGTTGCATTCTTCCCTCTCTACTTTGTTATGGTTTGTTGTTTTTGATCATTTATACTGAATTTAGAGGCTAGCTCATCATTTCTTATCAAAATTTCCTCTCTCAGGATTATTTGGGTCATTATCACCTATTTATTTTGTGTTTCTAGTAAACATGTTGCTGCATTTCATAGATGTCAAACACTTAGAAAATATCCCTTGAGGGTTTTGAGGGGATAAGCTTATTTTAAATTAAAAGCATTAAGTGTTTAATATACTTCATTCAAATGGGATGAATTTATGATAGTCATATCAGAGACACTAAAAGGTAAGGAAAAAAACTATTTAATTTTCTTTCTGCCAAAAAAGTGTACCATGACATATATTGTCTACAAATTTTAGAAATTAAATTTCTATCTCAAACAAATATGTGAAAAAGTAAAGGACTCCCTTCATACCCATATAGGGCGATATAAGTATGATTTTCCTCATATGTACAAATTCCTTTCCCTTTAATAAAATCCCTTACTTCCTCAGTTATCCTCATTGGTTCTACTCTTGTGAGTATATATCTAAACTCTTTAAGAAAACTATCTCAAATAATATAAAATTGAAAAGGGGCCTTATGCTTCCACAAAATAGAATACAAAAATTGAGTTTTATTTAGTTTCAACATTACAATTACTTTTTAAATGCAACCCTTTAAATGCATTGAAATAAACCACCGCCAAGACTAAATATGAATTCATGAAAAACCTTTAAATCTTTAGATAGTTGGCCAATTGGAAGGAAATCTCATTTGAGATTATGCAAATAAATACAAAAAGTATTGATATGGATTTGCTAACAATCAACTATATATGGCTTGAATATTAGTAGGTATATCATCCTAGAAACATAAAAACATTCAATAAATTTAATCCATGACCCAAAGATTCCAAAAGATATCTAGGCTCGAGAAGATTTAGATAATTGTTAGGATTTGGTAGTCGCAACAATTTTTGAAAACATTTAGAGTAAGGAGGATTGAATTCTTCCTTTCCACTGTGACTTTAATTGTTTTTTTTCTAGATCAAAATGGATATCGTACTAGGAAACCATGTCCTTGAAATAAAAATCATCAAGGACACAACTAGAATTCACTAAATTGATATAACAAATCTTAATTTTGAAATTTTGTTCTTAAGTGAGAATTAAAAACTACTATTATGCAGGTAACCATTGGAAGTTTTTATCTTGATGAGTAAGGTAATTGGCAATATGTGTCCACAAAATTATTCTTTCTTGCTTTTAGTTGTCACATTCCTTATTCTTCCAATGCACTTGTATATATATGTGACACCTCTAGTCCTACATTATAGATCTCTTAGTTATTTAAAATCTTATTCATGAATGGTATTTACTCCAACATCTGTTCATCATGTAACATCTTATTTGGGGAATGCAAAAAATAATAATTGGAATTTAATTGAAAGAGGCATGTATTGAAGAACATGGTAATTGGAGGCATATCATCAAGTTAGGTTCAAGGATGAGGATATCTATAAAAATAAATTTACGACTATGTATGGGAACTATGAGCTTATGGGGTACCATTTGTATTTACAAATGAATCAACTAACTTTATGTGCCTATTGAACATCACTCTCAATAATTAGTTGGATAAATTTGTATTGGTCTTTATTGCTGACATATTGGTGGATTCAGGAAACAAGGAGGAGCATGAAGAACACCTCAAGAAGGTAATGTGGGTTCCAATAGAGCACCAAATTTATGCCAAGTTTAGCAGATGTTATTTCTTTCAATCACAAGTACACTATATGGGTCATGTCATTTCATCATAAAAAGTTGTAGTAGACCCCAAGAAGATGAAGGTAATCATGGAATGACCTTCTCCATTAAATGTATGAGAAGTAATATCCTTTATGGATTTTACATGATGCTATAGGATGTTTATTCACACATTCTCAAATATTTTCCATCAAATCACTTCTATACATAGAAAGGGAGTGAGGTTTGTTTGGTTAGCTAAGTGTGAAGTAAGATTCAATCAATTAAAGCACCTTTTAACAAGTGCCCCCATCTTAAATATTGTAGATCCAAATAATGAATTATTATTTTACACATATGTTTGTAAGGAATGATTTGGTGGGGCTCTCATATAAGATGGACATGTAATTAGCTATGCATCAAAGAAAGTAAACAAGCTTGAAAAACACTATGTAACACATGCTTTAGAGCTTGCAACTATTTTCAATTATTTAAAATGTGGAGACACTACTTGCTTAGGATAAATTTCATATAATGATAGATCACAATGGGATGATTTACTTGTTTGATTAGCCTTCGTTGAATTTCATTCAACCTAGGTTGATGGTCGTTATTACAGAATTTGACTTTGATATATGGCACATTAAGGGAAAGGATAAACAAGTGGTAGATGTGCTTAGCTAGAACAAGTAGACAATACACATGGCAACAATTAGTATATGTGAACCAAATATAAAGAAAGAATTAGAGATGCCCTACAGGGTGATAAAAACTTTAAGTGTGTAAAGGAATGTTTGGAGGAAGATCCAAAGGGTCCAAAGGGATAAGGATATGAATTAATATAAGATATCTTATTAATGTAAAAAGGAATACTATACATACCAAATTTGACAGTTTTGCAAAGGCTCATACTGGATAAACTCCATAGGAGACCTTATTTAGGTCACAGAGGTTATTAAAGGATTCATCAGGGGAATTTTGAGGTCAAAATGGGCCTCGAAACAAGTTCTAATATAATTAAATTTAAAAGAGCCAATAGGATTAGGATTCAAGATGATGATGTCATCCCCAAGGTAAAATGTTTTGGAGGGAAAAGAAGAAAACTACTTGTTTACTGCATTTTTGACTTGTCTCCTTATAGGTTTACTCAAATATCAAGTGTAGACACCCATTAGATTAATAATTCAATTCCACATCCAACGAGTACCCACTCTACATATTTTTTAGTAGACCCACATCGAAAAAAATGAGTATTACAATTTATGCCATATAGTCTTTCAAAAAACACTAATTCCATTTTTTTCTTTAAATGGTTTTATTAAACTTTATAGAATGAAACCATTTTACTCTAAAAATTCATCAAATATTTATTGATGGAATTTTGAGAATTAATAAGGATAAGGTTCTCACCCACCTCCTCCATCATTTCTCCCTTCCACATCCTTCTCCTCATCCACGTCCTCCATCATCTCTCCTTCACTCCTCCACTTGCACCACCAACTACATTAGATACTAATCCATCCATTGATTCACTTGTTTCTCCACCAAATAGTAATCCATCCATTGATCCAGCTACTACTCTACCTCCTCCACTAGTTGCATCAAATTAAATACCCATTCATCCACTTATGCCACCAACTACACTAATCATTGATCCACCTACTACCCTACATACACCACTAACCACACAAGTCATTGATCCTATAGTCAAAATGACCTTACTAGGTGATATAGACTTTGCTTGAGAGATATATCACATTGTAGCTACTCTCATATATAGGGAAGCAGTTAATACCTCTAGATACGGGGGAAAATATATTATTATCTAATAAGTATATTTATTGTTGTGATGCATAATTGACATGTATATTTGACATATATATTGATTTTATCATTCATATGTGTAACAATCCCTGGTTGATTTCCTATATAAATAGAAATAATAACCAAGGTCATGGGACATGCATTCCAAGTTTAATGTTGGGAAAAACATAGTGATGGTGATCACTGGTGATTAATAGATCGCTATGGGAATTGAAAAAGGAATTAGCAAATGAAAAGTGGCATTAATTGGCATTTTATTTATGAAAATATTGGAAAATAGGAGAAACGAGAGATGAAAGGTCATTGATTTGCATGAGAGGGAATTTGAAGGAAAATTAAGGGAAAATGAAGAAAATAGAGGCATCAATGATAAAAAGGCTTCTGAGGATCAATTCACATATTTTGTTAGTTTAGGCTTTTCTCAGTTTTAGTTTGGAGCTCTCTTTTGTTCTCTCCCTCTCATACTCTTTCACACGAGAAATATTGGAGCATTTTTGGAGCATGCTTTGAGCACTCTAGTTTTCATTGGATTTGGAGAAATAAGGCAAAGGAAAGTGGGAAAGTGCAAGGGAACTAGTGGATCAGCGACTACAACTAGATTGCTTTGCAAGTAATATCTTGCATCTCTAATTTCCTTGCTGATTTATGGATGTATGGTATATGCATGTGATTATTTCCTAGATTGATAGTGGTTTTTATCCTAGCCTTGCCATTTCCTAGATAGCCATAGTGTTATGGGTTTTTTCATTGATTTGTTTTCTGGTTGGTGCTCATAATTCCTTATGGTTGTGGGTTGGAACAAACACTCTGGGAGCCTTGGAGAAGCTTGGGTTGAGTTACTAGTCTTGGATCCTAGGTTGGACAAACGCATTGAAGCCCTTGGTGGGTTGATTTACTAGTCCTGGAATCATGTTGGAAAAACACTCTAGAGACATGGAAGGCTGTGGGTTGAGTTACTAGTTCGTGGAGCCTTGGACAACTTGGGTAGAGACCGATATGGTTGGTGTTAGTGATGTCCAACAGTGAGGTGGAATCATTGGTTGAGGGTTGAGGTGGTTTGGCCTATGGAAGCCCTAGTTTGTTTTTTTTTGGTTTATTCCATGAGATACCACATTCATGCTTGGAATATAGCGTGGGGATGATTGGCTGAAAGAGAGATTTGGTTCAGCCTAATCTATGTTTGAGTGGTACGTGGAAGTCCCTGACTTGTTTGGTATTTTCCTATGTTAATAAGAGCTATTCTTATATTGTGATTCATGTATATTTATTGGCAACATGTTTGTGACATTATGGCTAAGTTGACATGGTTTATATGTTGGTTATTTTCTTGTTATATGTTTTTTATATGTTTTTTTTATCTTCTATGACTCTTGTCATGAATTATTTAGCTATTGATTGTGGATGAATGTATGGAATAATAAGTGGTGTGGCAGCTATGTAGAGAGGGAATAGGGAATTTTCAGTGATTCTCACATGAATCTTAAACTTTTATGATCAGATACACATTTATGACCCATAACTTACTTGTTTGGAATATGTTTGACGAAATTCCTGTTATGTTCTAGGTAGTCTAGGTCAAGTTTTTCCTTCAAGTTTGTATGTATAACATTGTTGTCATATCATTATTGATTCTGAGATATTACAAGAAATCCTAGGAAGTGGTTAGGAGGCTGACCTAAGATCTAGGCTCATATCTTAGGACCACATGCTCCTTACCTAGACATTTGGGTTGCAACCGCATGGATGCAGTGTTGTGCATGAGGTTGGAGGCTTCCAACTGCATGGAGGACTTGTTGTGGGTGCGGTTGGGTATCTAGGTTAGAGAAAAGGGTGTCTACCTCAGGTTATGGCCACTTGGGTGGTTACTCAACTTCTATGTGACCTGTAGCCCTTGTAGAATGTTATGAGATGGCAGTTTATCTTCTATGGTCAACCCCACTTCCTTAATGGAAACTAGGAGGTAGGGTTTTATCATAGTAGCTATTCCTCTCATGTTTACCCTAGTAGGCCAATGAAACTAGGTAAATATAGGAGGGGTGGTTACATAATGGTATCAGAGCTCCTTGGTTCAATACTTATACTAGATGGGCAAAATGTGTTTGTCATGCATACATGTCATTGTATATGTGTTTGTTATGCATGCATTATGAATTTAATTATTGTAAGTAGTGTCGTCATGTAGAAGTTGATGATGTCGATGTTGAGATGATTGATATGTTGATTTCATTATATATTTATATCTGTGTGTGTGAATGTCTCTGTGTGTTGTGCTATTCTAGATTGATCTCGTAGATGAGATAACCTCCCCTAAACTTCATTGAGGTATGTTAATTATGTTTATGTTTGGTTTATTTGACATGGTATGTTTGTAGGAAGTAGAGGATCAAAGATGAAAAGAAAAATGGTAGACTATAGTTCACATGATTCTCCCTACAGATCAGATAAACAACATGGTGATGAGTACTCCCATGGAATAGAATATACATTGAGAAGTTTGAAATTAGATATCAAGAGTTGCAAGGAAGATAATGAAAGGATCATGCAGTCATAGGAAAGACTTGTTAGGGCACATAAAAAACAAGTAGAGTTTAATGTTGTGATCCTTTAAAGTTTGTTAGATTTCCAAATATCAGGACCGCTTAGGATTAGTCATGGATAGGAGGAAAGGACTAATGGGGCATATGGCAGCAGGTCTCAATCATGATACAGGTTTTCCATGGATGATACAATAAGAGATGGTAGGTTCTTGGATACACCTAATAGGAGGGGTACTGACGACGGGTTCTATTCCCGTTTTGGTTTAGAGAGACAACATCTTCATTAGCATCGCCATCTATATAGGAGGAGTGAGAAGCAATACTTTCCAGAGGAATTCATGAAAGAAAAACCTCCTACATTTGATGGAGAAATGAAGAAGTCACAGGATGTAGAAGCTTAGTTACTTGGGATGAATAAATTATTCAAATTGCATGACTACTCAGAGTATATGAAAGCCATGATAACTACATTCAGTCTTAAAGGAAAAGCATATATTTGTTGGGAAGATGTAAATAATGTTAGAGGAATTGAAGAAGAGGAGATGACTTAGAGTGAGTTTGAGGTACTTTTCAAGAAGAAGTATCTATCTGAGAGATACTATGATGACAAGGAAAATGAATTTTATGAGTTGAAGATGGTATCTATGACTGATGAGGAGTATACTAGAAAATTTTCGGAGTTGTTGAGGTATGTGTCTTATATTAAGGAGGAGAAAGAAAATAATCAAAGATTCATTAGTGGGTTTCCAATATCATTCAAAGACAGGATTGAGTTTAATGATCCTATATTATTGGAGGAAGCCATCAGAAAACTAAAGCACAATTATGAGCAATCGAAGTGTAAGAATGAGTCTAAGTAGGATTGGAAAGGTAATGAGAAGAATAAAGGAAAGTGGGTTAAGAAGAGAGGAAAGCAAAAAAATACAGATGATGAGGAGAATGCAGCACCACAAAAGAAGTTAAACACAGTTGACAGAGGATAGGGATTTTAGTCTAAGGAGTAGAACAAGGGTGATGGCAGGAAGCCTTTATAGTGTTGGACTTGTGGCAAGGATCATTGTTGGAGAGATTGTACATAGCATTAGGGTGGAAGACTACATATTTATAATGATTAGGAGGCATATATAGTTGGAGATGTTGGAAAAAGTATTCCTTAGATTTACGCAGCATTGGATAATAGGCAGGTTGATCATCGAGCATCTATTATCGATATGGAAGGTAATATTTGTGGTCAAGTTGTTGTTATTTTGACTGAACTTGGATATAATTATAGTTATATCAATCCTGACCTAGTGAATAAGTGTCGTTTGAATAAAGAAGTGCATGCAGAATTTTGGTTGGTGTAGTTAGCTACAGGTACCATGAAAAGAGTTCATCATTGGGTAAGAGCTTGTATATTTGAGTTGAACGGTATGTTTACATCAACACAGCTAAATGTGCTTATGTTGGGATCATACAATATGTTGTTGGCTATGGATGGTACATTCATAGGACGAAGGTGGATTGCTATCATAAGGCTATTGAGTGCTTGGATGATGACAGAGAGAAGAGAATATTGCAGTGTAAGAATAAGCCTACATTATTGAGGATGGTTACAACTATGCAGACAAAGCACAATAGTAGGAAAGGATGTGTATTATTTGCAGTTCATATTTCTAGTGAAAAAGGGAAGGATATTGAGGATGCTGAAGTCTTGAAGAGGTATCCAAATTTACAATAGTTTCAGGATGTATTTCCAACATATATTTCAAATTTATCGCCTTGTAGGGAAGTGGAATTTTATATTGAATTGATGTCGAGAGTAGCACTAGGATCAAAGGAACCATACAGGATGGGCACTCCAGAGTTAGTGGAACTGAAGTTTTAGTTGAAGGAAATGCTTGACAAGGGATACATTAGGGCTAGTATGTCACCTTAGGGTGCACCGATATTGTTTGTGAAGAAGAAGGATGGTACTCTCAAGTTGTGTATTGATTATAGGTAGTTGAACAAGGTGACGATAAAGAATAGGTACCCTTTGTCATGGATTGATGAATTATTTGATTAGTTGAAAGGAGCAACAATGTTCTCGAATATTAACTTGAGATCAAGATATCATCAGGTATGCATCAAAGAAGAGGACATCTACAAGACTACTTTCCATACTAGATATGGGCAATATGAGTGTTTTGTGGTTCCTTTTGGTTTGACTAATTCTCCAGCTACTTTAATGTGTTTGATGAATAGTGTGTTGTGCCCTTATCTGGACAAGTTTGTGGTTGTATTATTTGATGACATATTGATATATTCTAAGAATGAGGAAGAGCATGCAAAAAATTTGGTCGAAGTATTGAGATTGCTAAGATAACATCAGTTGTATGGAAGAATTAGTAAATATAGTTTCTTTCATACAAAGGTTCATTATTTGGGGCTTGTGATTTCTAAGGAAGGTCTAACAATGGACCCAGAAAAGATCAGAGCTATCATGGAATGGAAAATTCCTAGGAATGTGAATGTGGTCAAATCATTCATGGGACTTGAAGGTTACTACAAGTGGTTCATCAGGAACTTCTCACAAATTTCCTATCCTATTGCATCTTTGCAGAGGAAAGGAAAGAAATTTGAATGGATAGAGGAATGTGCAACTAGTTTTGAGCAGCTAAAGCAATTTCTTACAAATGCTCTAGTTCTAAAGATTGCAGATAAAGAAAAATATTTTGTTATATGTATAGGTGCTTGTAAGAGTGAATTTGGTGGAGAAATGATGCAGGAAGGACAGGTAGTATGCTACAAGTCAAGGAAAATAAATAGAATGAGAATAATTATGCGACACATGATGTGGAGTTGGTAGCTATCATTCATGCATTGAAGATGTGGGGACACTATCTTCTTAGCAATAGATTCATCTTGATGGGTGATCAAAATGGATTGAGATACTTATTTGAGTAAACTAATATGAAAGCTAGGTGGTTGGATACAATTAGTGAGTTTGACTTTGAGATCAAGTACATTAAAGGAAAATAAAACAGGTTTGCAGATGCTCTTAGCAGAAGAGTGCATGTAAATCAAATAGTAGCTATAATTCATATGGGAAAAATTTACAGGATCGGATCTTGCAGGGGGGTCAACAAGATGGCATGTAACAACAACTTAAGCATAGGTTACAACAATAGGTTACAAGTGAAAAAGATGTGGACTATCATCTCACAGTAGATTGTTTGGTTAGATTTAGGGATAGGATCTATGTGCCAGACCGTAGAGAGCTCAAGAAGCTTATCTTGAGGGAATTTCATGTTAAGCCTTATTCAGGTCGTCTGAGATATCAAAAGACATTGACAACAGTCAAGAAGTTTTACCATTGGACGAACTTGAAGAAAGAAGTGGCAGAGTTTATTGTGAGATGTTTAGATTGTAAACAGGTAAAAGCATAGTGTAAGCATCTAGGTGGTTTACTGCAGCTGATTCTGATTCCAAAATGGAAATGGGAGGTAATTTCCATGGATTTCATCATATGTTTTTCGAGGACATCTAGGAAGTATGATTCTATTATGGTTGTAGTTGACAGGTTAACAAAGGTAGTGCACTTCATTCTAGTGAAGTCTACAACTTCATCTAGTGAGGTCGAACAAGCATTCATCAGAGAGATGGTGAGGTTACATGGTATTCCTAGGAATATTGTGTTAGGAAAATTTTCCAACTTCACTTCCAAGTTTTGGACAAAGTTGGCTTTCAGTACAACTTATCATCCATAGATAGATGGTTAGATAGAGAGGTCAACATTATTCTGAGGAAATGTTGAGAATGTATGTTATGCATTAGAAACGGAAGCTGGAAGAGTATCTTCCAATTATTGAAGTTTGCATATAACAATGGGTATTAATAATCTTTGAATATGAGTCCATTGGAGGCATTTTATGGGCGGAATTGTAATATTTCTATTAGTTGGAGTGATCCATTGAACAAGGTATTGATTGGAATGGACATGTTGGGAGAGATGGAATAGGAAATCCAGGTTATCAAGAAGAATTTGAAGGTATCACAAGATAGGAAGAAGAGTTATGCAGATCAACACATGCTGTTTAAGGAGTTTCAAGTTGGGTAACATGTGTACTGTCACATCAAGCCTAAGAAGAGATCCTTGAGGATTGGATTGTGTGCCATGCTAGCAACTCTTTCAATATTCTTGAGAGGATTGGACCAGTAGCCTACCAACTTGCACTGCCCCCAATAGTGAAATTCCATGATGTTTTCCATGTGTCATTTCTTAAGAAGTATGTGAAAGATGTTGATCATGCGATTGACTGGTCTATATTGAAGCTGGAACTTGAAGGAGAATTCCAGTTGGAACCTTAGGTCATTTTGAAACAAAAGATGCTCATGTTCTGGAATTTGGCAATTATGAAAGTTATACTGCAGTGGAAGCACTTTGGTCCTCATGAAGTTACATGGGAGATGGTTGTTCAGATGCAGGCTATGTATCATTCTCTATTTGCTGGTTGAGGAGATGTGCTTTGATATATGTTTTGATCCCATGTCTTGGTTATGTATGTATATATATATATATATGTGTGTGTGTGTGTGTGTGTGTGTGCATGTAAATACCACATTGGCTTGTGTTATAAACCTCCAGTAAACGGTATAGTGTTCATGATATGTTGGTTATGTATTCAACTATATGATATGATGTAAATGTTGTATCAAGCTATTTTATAATGATCCATGGGAAACATGTGTTTTTCTAGTTTATATGTGTCATCGAACACTGAGGATAGTGTTCCCCCAAGGGGGAGGGGTCTGTAACAACCCCTGGTTGATTTCCTATGTAAATAAATAATAACCAAACTCATGGGACACATATTGAAAGTTGAATGTTGGGAAAAACATAGTGATGGGGATAATTGGTGATTAATAAATGCTTATGGAAATTGGAAAAGGTAATTTAAAAGGAAAAGTGGCATTAACTGGCATTTTATTTATGAAAATAATGGAAAATAGGAGAAAAGGGAGATGAAAGGTCACAAATTTGCATGAGAGGGAAATTGAAGGAAAATGAAGGAAAAATGAAGAAAATAGAGGCCTCAATGATAAAAAGGCTTATGAGGATTAGTTCACAACTTTTTGTCATATTTATCTTAGAGCTCTCTTCTATTCTCTCTCTCTCATACTCTTGCACACTTAGAGAAATTTTGGAACATTTTTGGAGCATGCTTGAGTACTCTAGTTTTCATTGGATTTGGAGAAATAAGGAAAATAAAAGCGAGAAAGCACAATGGAACAGGTGGATCGACAACTACAACTCAATTTATTTGCAGGTAACAGGTTGCAAGTGTGATTTCCTTGTTGATTTATGGATGCATGGTATATGCATATGATTATCTGGTTATGAATTGTCATTGGCATGGAGGATTGCCTAGATTGACAGTGGTTTTTAGCCCAACCTTACCATTTCCTAGATATCCATGATGTTGTGGGTTTTTCCATTGATTTGTTTTCTAGTTGGTGCTCATAATTCCTTATGGTTGTGGGTTGGAACAAATGGTTTGGAAGCTCTATAACAACTTGGGTTGAGTTACTAGTCCTGGAGCCTAGGTTAGACAAACACTCTGGAACCCTTGGTCGGTTGAGTTACTAGTTCTTGGAGCCTTGGACAACTTGGGTAGAGACAAATCTGGTTGTTGTTAGTGATGTCTGACCATGAGGTGGAATCACTGGTTGAGGGTTGAGGTGATTTGGCCTCTAGAAGCCCTAGTTTGTTTTGTTTGGTTTATTCCCTAAGATCCCATATTCACACTTAGAATATGGCATGGTAGTGATTGGTTGAAAGTGAGATTTGGTTCAACTCAATCTATGTTCGGGTGGTACGCGGAAGTCCCTAACTTGGTTGGTATTTTCCTATTTTAATAAGAGTTATTCTTCTATTTTGATTCATGTATATTTATTGGCATGTATTGGTGATATTATGGTTGATTTCCCATGGTTTATATGTTGGTTATATATTTATTTATATGATGTTTATCTTCTATGGCTCTTGTCATGAATTTTTTAGCTATTGATAGACGATGAATGCATGGACTAATAAGTGGTGTGGTAGCTATGTGGAGAGGGCATAGGGCCTTCTCAGTGATTCTCAGATGAATCTCATACTTTTATGATCAGATATGAATTTATGACCTATAGCTTACTTGTTTGAAATATTTTTGATGAAATTCCTGTTATGTTCTAGGTAGTCTAGGTCAAGTTCCATTTTCAAATTTGTATATATAGCATTGTTGTCATGTCATTATTTATTCTGATAAGTTACATGGATTTATGGACAGTGGTTTGGAGGCTGACTTGGAATCTAAGCTCAAGTCTCGGGGCTGGATGATTCATAAATGGGAAATTTGGGTTGCAATTGTATGGATTTAGAGTTGTGCATGTGGTTGGAGGCTTCCAACCACGTAGAAGACTTGTTGTGGGTGTGGTTGGGGACCCATGTCAGAGAAAAGGGTGTCTTGCTCATGTTTTGGCTACCTGGGCTGGTTACTTAGCTTTTGGGTGACTTGTAGCCCCTCTAGAATGTTATGAGATGTCAGTTTGTCTTTCACGGTCGACCCCACTTCCTTAATGGAACCTAGAAGGTCAGGTCATGTCATAGTAGCTCTTCCTCTCATGTTTATCCTGGCAAGCTGATGAAGCTACGTACATATGGAAGGGATGGTTACAATACATATTATACTTTTTCATATAATGTTGATGTTGATGTCATTTAATTTTGAAGTGTACCATGTATGTTTATGATTAGCATTATTAATGTTTTTTTGTTTTGTTTTTAAATTAAATCTGAAACATGTCAATCATGTAAATTTGAGATGACATACAATGCTTTACTCTTTTTCAAAGTCAATCTATGTTGTCCAAAAAGATATACTATGTTGATTAAATATATTTAAAAACTTGATTACATGATTCAATTGATCCGTACATAATTTAGACTAATTTTTTAAATCAAATGTTTTGATGAATCATATTCAAATTTATTTTTAATTTTTTTCTTTTTTAAAATTATTATCAACATTAATAAATTTTAAATTATGATTGTTTCTAACCAAAAAAAATAATTTTCTCCATTTTATATAGTGATAATTTTTGGATAAAATATTAAAAATATTTCTAATTAAATTTAATTAATTTTAAATCATTTTTTATTAAATATTTTAAATTACCTACTAAACATAAAATAACTTAGATTTATTATTTTAATATAAAATAAATAAAGATACACCTTCAGCTAAAGTGACCTAAATGATAATAATCATTAATATGAAATTTACAAATAGTAAAAACATATTCCATTTTAATAATAAAAACAATTCAACTAAAGTGACCTAAATGATAATAATTAGTAATATGAATTTTACAAATGGTAATAACATATTGCGTTTTAATATATGAATTTTACAAATGGTAATAGCATATTGCATTTTAATAACGAAAGCAATTCTAAATAAAATTTCATTAATCTTAGTCTCTAAGGTGTAGGTCAATTGGTGATAGGATGTATCCTTAAGACACTCGGTCAATTGGTGACAGGATGTATTTTTAAGACACTCTTTTATAAAGGTCACAAATTAAAACCTCTACCTATATTTACAATAGGGACAATCATGAGAGTTTTACCTGTTTGTACATTTCTTTAATTACTAAAAAAATTAATCTTTTAAATTTGCTCATTTTATTAAATATTTAATAAATCATGAATAATTCCCAGTTTTATATTAACCAAATCAATAAATAAAATTGCCTCTCACAAATAACCCTAGACTTAGTAGTTGTTAATGTTAATCTTATAATAATTAGACTATACTAGTTGTTAATATTAATCTTATACATAATTTATAACATATTGCATTTTAAATTATTAATAACATTTTAAATCAATTTAATAATTTTTAAACTATATTGGTTTACATTAATCATTAAATTTATCCTAAATAATTTTATATTAATAGAGAAATAACTAAAGAGACTTTTTGATAAAGTGACCTAGAAGTTACCATAATGGTTAATATTAACCTTACAAATAATTATAACATATTACATTTTAACTTATAAAAACAATTATAATTCAAACTGAAATAATGTTCAAAATAAATTTGTTACATTACATTTTTTATTAAATCACTCAAATAATTTTTAAAAAACTAAATTGATCTCTATGATAACTATATGATAATAGTGGTTAATGTTAGTGAATAACTCATATGTATGAACAAAAAGAGTTGGTTGAATATTTGTTATAAGCTAAATGCTACCAATTTGAGAATTTTCGATGTATTTTAAGTGATTTTGCAATAAGTCACCAATATAAATTATTAATATAATTTAGGGTTAAACATATAAGAAATCAACAAATAGTGTATATAAATTAGTCTAGATTCATTTAACTCTGGATCTATCATGCGTCGAGAGGATCAAATCCTTTGAGATACAAATTTTCTTTTTGGAGTGTAGAATTTGAGGAAAGGTTTTCACCTCAAGGGATTTGATCCCTCTCGACGCATGATAGATCCAGAGTTAGATGGATCTAGGTTGGTTCCATCTGAGGGAAACGATGTCACATTTTTATATTATCTTTATTATGTATATGTTTGAGATAAACTTCATACTGTGAAATTTACATTATGTTTTCTTTGCTTTACATGACCATATCATTCTCTTCTTTAATTTATTCTATGTTGCTTTCCTTAAATGATTTGTAAGTATATGTTTAGATGTTTTGAGTGGTCTGTGTGTGTTCGTGTTTGGATGATTTGAGTGGTTTGTGTGTTTATGTATTTTGATTTGGATGATAATGTTTGTGAATGTTATAGTTATTGTGTTATATTTCTATATGTATATGTAATTGTCTATTAGTAATTAGTTGGTGATGAAGAAGGGAGACAATCTTGTCAATAGTTTGCAGGATGATTAATACTGCACATCTATTTCATTTAATTTTATGTATCACAACTTTTGGCAACTAATTAATTCTTAATAGTGTCCCTCGAGTTTTTACTAAATATATATTGAAGAGTAGTTTTGATTTTAAATTTTCTCAGTTACCTCAGTCTGTTGAGATGATAAATAGTGTTAATAACTTTAATGATGAAATAATTTTTTTTAATGCAAAGTGACAATGTAATAGTGTTAAATGATAGAAAATGTGAATAATAAGAATGTATTCAATCACAAATAGTCTTTATTGTGATTAATCTCAAACTATTTTCTTCTACTATTCTTATTGTCACCCCTTTTGGTTATTCCGTCTTTTCATATATCAATTGTATGAAAAGGGCAATTGAAATCGTAAACCATTCAAATCGTTAACTCAAACTATTGTAGTAACTATCTTACCTTCTCTCTCTTTCTCTCCAATATTAATAGGTTGAATTACTATAACACAAAAATCAATGGAAATTGTATAGGAAAACAAAGGTAGTTGAAGGATAGACTTAAAAGAGACAAGTTGAGCATCATGATTATCCAAGAAACCAATATTGTTGAAGTAAAGCTTATGGAAATCCTAAGGAGCTAGAAACCCCAGTATTAAGTAGTAGCTCAAGATGCTATGGGTAGTGTTGGAGGTCTAGCTATCCTATGGAACCCAACGGCAATAATATTTTAGGATTGGCTTAGTCTCCCGAGGATACTCTTAGGTAAATTTCGCCATATTGGATCCAGAGATTGGGTCCTCTTGACAGGGGTTTATGGGCCTTACATTCTAGGAGAAAAAGGGGTCTTCCTCCTGAACCTCACAAAGTTGAGAAAAGCATGCTCGAAAGATCTTTGGATAGTAGGTGGAGATTTCAACATGATATCATCACTAGAAGAAAAGAAGGGAGGGATCCATCAAATAGAGGAAGACTTGGAAGCATTTGGGGATCTCATAACGGAACTGCACCTAGTGGATCTGTAGATGAATAATGGAGTCTATACCTTGAACAACAGATGGTGAGGAGCCCATAAAATTTCCTCTTGGCTGGACAGGTATCTGATACCGGAGAAAGTCATTAGCAGGGACATCTTCTTTGAGGCATCGATACTCCCTTGTATGGGATCTGATCATTGGCCAATATGCCTGGAGATGGATTTAAAAATCGGACCCAAGAATCACCCATTCAGATTCGAAGCCTTTTGGTTAAGGAACCCCAACATAATGAAAAAAATAGAAGGATGGTGGAGCAACAGTGAAGAGAAAGGCAGAAATTGCATGCATACCTTCCAACTCAAACTAAAGGAGATCAAATACAAGATAAAGAAATGGAACCAGAAAGAGTTCGACCATATTATGAAAGACCAACACTAGCTGAGTAATAAAATCCAAGATTTACAACAACGGATCATCCAGCATGGCATATCTGAAAATCTTGTGGAATACGAAGGACAGTTAATCAATCGACTAGAAGAATGAACAAAACAAGAGGAAATACTATGGAAGCAGAAATCAAGTGTTATTTGGCTACGAGAAGGAGAAAAAAACACCCAATTCTTCCAGAAAGTTATGATTCAACATCGGAAAGATAATTGGATCTACTCTCTGAAAGATGCAACTGGGAATCAAGTGGTCTAGCATGAGGAGATGGAGGAGTTGTTGGTAGATCATTTCAAATCCATCCTAATAGAACCACCCCAAGACTACTTAGAAGTTATACAAAGAATTATGAGGAACATTCCTCAACTTATTTCAAGGGACTAGAACCTAGCACTTATGAGAGTTGTAACGTTGGAGGAAGTTGAGGAGGTAGTCAAAGGAATGGAAAATAATAATACCCCAGGACCATATGGCTTTACGACATAATTTTTTCAAGCTTCTTAGAGCTTTATGGGGTATGATATATTGGAGGTGGTGGAGGAATTGTGTCGCAACCAAAAGGTATGTCCTAGCCTAAATGCTACGTTCATAGCTCTAATTTTTAAAGCATCTAAATCTAAAGATCCTTAGGGTTTTAGACCCATTTCTCTTTGCAATGTCATTTACAAGATCATAGCCATGGTGATTGTCAAATGCCTCAAGCATCTACTCCCTAACCTTATATCTCTAGAACAAATTGGCTTTGTGGAAGGGCGGAAAATCCTAAATGGGTTTGTCACCTCTCAAGAAATAGTGCACTCCCTAAAGTACCACAAACTCCCAGGCATGATGATAAAGTTCGACCTCTCCAAAGCCTATGATCAATTAAGTTGGGGATACCTCAACAATGTTCTCAAGTCTTTCGGGTTTGATCAGAGGTGGATTAATCAGATCTCTGTCATGGTTTCTTCCCCTATGTTCTCCATTCTTCTTAATGGCCCCCCTTCCCATACCTTCAACCCCTCACATGGCCTTCGCCAAGGTGACTCCATATCCCCGTTCCTCTTTATCATTCGTACAGAAGGTCCAGGCCAATACCTAAAGACTGAAGCCATAAATTATCAGCTCAAAGGTCTGAGGCTATGGAGAAATGACCTCCCCATCAACCATCAATAGATTGTATATGATATTATTCTCTTTTGTCATCTATCCCTGAGAGAAGCTTTCCGCATAAAATAGGCTCTCCTTGCCTTTATGGAGGCTTTTGGGACAATGATAAACAATGACAAATATTGCATTTTATTTTTCAATACCCTGGGGACCATACAATCATATATTTCTCGAGTTCTTGGGTTTGGCATTGGATCTCTACCATCCAAATATTTGGGAATTCCCCTGTCGGTGAACTCCCTAAAAAACTCATGTTAGAAATATCTGCTCCAAAAATTAAATGGGAAGCTTAGTAGTTGGGCCTTCAAATTCTTAAACTTGGTAGGCCAGACAATCCTTCTCAGAGAAGTTCTCCAATATATTCCGATCTATTAGCTCTGAGGGATGGCAGTGCCAAAAACCTCTTGTACAAAGATGGTGGAAACTTTTAAGAGGTTCTTATGGGGAGGAGCCCAAAAAGTAAATAAATGGGTTTTAGTTTCATGGTCTAATCTAACCAAGCATAAGATGGAAGGAGGCATGGGTCTCTGAGATCCCTATATCCTAAACCAAGTCATGGTAGCTAAACTATGGTTGCATTGGATAGGAGGAGGGCCTGATCTCTGGAAACAAATATGGAATCAAAAATACAACATGCCAGCTCGAACATAAGATATTCTCAGATATTGAGACCCTCCCAATGGATCGACTATTTGGAACATGGCAGTCCAAAACAGATACCTCATACAACAACATGTTTTCTAGGAAATCAGAAATGGGAAAACGACCATGTTCTGGCAAGACTCATGGAAGAAATGGGATAAAATTATTGGAAGACAATACTTAAGAGACCTCTTTCTATATTCAAATGGCAGGAATTTTCACACGGATGCTTAGTTTTGGAAAGAAGAAAAGGCTAGTGAAGGATGGAGGAAATGGAAGGAGTGTTTGGATTGGCCACAAGCCCCTGAATTGGAACAATGGAGTCAGTTGGACATGGAATTAGATTCCAAAAAGCTATCTATCCTCAATGGAACAAATATCCTTTGATGGGACTATACCACAAAACATACCTTTATTATCAAGGAGGCATATGATCTAAGGATAGCTTGAGAATCAAGTTGCCCAGCCCTTATTTGGAAGAATATTTGGAAAGGAGGATGGTGGCCAAAGGTGGCCCACTTCCCGTGGCTAGTGTGTAGGGGCCACATTTTAACTTGGGACCAAATTCAACGATGGGATTTATATTTTCCTTCATTTTGTATGATGTGTAAACAACATAGTGAAGATCTAGAACACATGCTCAACTCTTGCCCCTTTGCTAAAAAAAGTGGCGAAAGATGGAGGATCTCTTCGAAAGAATGGATTGGGATAACCAAAGCATTCGAGGAACCATCCTCCTCAGGTGGGAAAGCATATTTCTAGTCCTATCCTCAACAGAGCCTAGGGGATTGCCTTCAGATTAACTCTATGGGACATCTAGAAAGAGTGAAATTGTCGAATATTTAAGAACCATCTTCTCCCACAGGAGGTTGTTTGGGAAGGGATCATCCAGAACATACAGGAAACAATCCTGGAAAAAAATGACATCTTGAGCACTAGCAAGTGCCCTCCCCCACGAGGCTAGAATTATGTAGAGGTTGAACCTATCGCTGACGATGATTGCCCCATCCTCTTGGAAAGTCACCTTTACGGGTGTAGACTCATTCAATTACTTCACTCCCCCCAGGAGGGATTTATCAAGCTAATTTTTGATGGAGAGTCAAAGGGTAACCCAAGCCCCGCAAGCCTGAGAGGCCTCTTCTGAGACCCTAGAACCCAAACCAATCTTATTTATTCAAATCATTGTGGGTATCAAAGTAATAATGAAATGAATTTATTGATGTTAGATAAGGCCCACAAAAATTTATCAAAATCGGATATAGAAATATTGCATTTGAAGGGGATTCCAGGCTAGTAATCAATACAGTGAAAAAATTGAATCATGGAACCAAATGGGATAAGCTCAGCCACAGTTGGAGAACTGCAAGACTGATACATGAAATAAGATATCTTCTCCACAACTTTGACTATATAATGCCTAGCCAAGTCAGGAGGGAGGGCAATAGAGTGGTGAACTTCTTAGCCAACTGGTGATGTAGTCATCAAAATGACCCCCTTGAGAAAATATGGTTGGTTCAACCCAGGGATGAGCCATTCCGAACCGTGGAAGAGAAATTGGAGCATGATCAAAGACAAAGCTCTCAGTGTGGCCAAACATCAGAGCAAACCCCCAATCAGGGTGCGAGCTAGAGGGCGGCCCCATCAAGACAATTTTGATGAAGAGTACATTAAGGTACAATGCCATCGCCCCCCACACGCTCAATGCAGTGGCCTTATGCATGCATAAGGTTACCAACACAGAGGAAGCTAGAAGAGGTTTTCGAGTAAGTTTTATGGCTGGTGGCGAATATAGTAAGAAGGGTGTGGGCAATCTCCACGACCAAGTGAGTGTGGTACAGAATTTGTGGTAGCATGACTATGCTGACAATTCAGTGCAGCGTCTCTAGAAGTGATGAAGGTTCCATCAACTCCAAATGAAGGAAATCAAGCACGTAACCGATTTTTTCCTCCCCTCCATCATGCTCCCCTATGTTTGGTTTGGTATTTGGGTCTTACATGGGGGAAATTGGCTTGTGTGTGGGGGAAAATTGGGCTAGGGGAATTCTTGGGCATTGACAGTCTTGAAGAAGAACATTAGCCCCACTGTCACCTCATTTGTGTCAAATCGCTATGAAATATCCCTCTCTCGCATGGGGTTAATTTGGCTCTGGGGCAGGGGTTTCAGTACTGGGGAATTCTACTATCTAGTTTGGTTCAAAGACCAAGGGTTCGAGTGTTGGGACACTGTTAATGTTTGTTTTAATGCTTGATGGCTTATAGGGTCGTACTTCCAAGGGCTGGCTCAAAGGGTCTATCAGGTCGCTGTTGCGGGGAAGTCTCATCTGGGGTTTGGGAATTGGCAGGAAATTAGAGCTGGCTATGCCAGGCTCAGATTTTTGGGTGAAGGTTGCTTGGAAAATGGGCCTTTGGTTGGCTAACTCTTGGGGCCATGTAACCAAGGCTTGCGTCGAAATTCCTGCGAGGTCAATATAGAGGGGATGCGCCACCATTAAGTCTGAAGGTTCATTGGTGCAATGTTGCATTACCTGGGTTGGGGGATCAGTCACAAAAATGTTGGAATTGGTTATGAGGGGCTTGGAATTTTAGTTTTGGGTTGCTCTAAAAGGGCCTGGGAATGGCTAGTTGTCTGGGTTTCGCACCCATAGCTTGGGTTGAAGCATTTACAAGGGTCATACTGGGTTTGAGATTTTAAATTCTGTTTTTTATGCGAAAGGAGTTGGGGGGCATGAGATTGCATACATAGTCGGGGTGGCGGATTTCTATGGGTGGCAAGCTTGCAGGTGGTGGAAAGATGAAGCATAATGTTTTGTCAATTCTAGTTTATTGCTTCCATGACAGGTACATAGCAAGGTAAGCCTTCCCGAGTGCAAGGGCTTTTGATACTTGCCTCCTAACCTGCACAGGGAATTTCCAGTTTTTATTTGATTACCAAGCTTGGAGGCTATGTGGCTATGGCTATAATAGTGAAGACTTGGAACCGAGGCAAGAGACCTTGGGTGGCTAAACAGGAGAATGAACCCAACTCCTCGGGATGGAGACGCAGTGTTTTAAAATTATATATTACGGAGCAATGGAACACATAAAATATTGCAGAAATATAAATACAGAAAACACATAAAAGAAGAGAGACACAAATATACGTGGTTCACCTACTTTGGGCTACGTCCACCCCGAACAGCTAGTCCTTCCTTTATATTATCCAGCAAAATGAAGAGAAACAACCTACAATAGATCCGCTGTAATATCCTCTGTTTCTCTCACAGTCTCACCTCTCTGTTTCTCACTCAGAGAATACACATCTATTACACAGCCTCAAATACAATGCCCTCATACAAAGAGAGGGGTTGCCTTCTAGGGAAAAAATCCCTAAACTAAACATAAGTTCTACTATAAGATCATCCGCCCAATGAATAGCTCAGATTGACTAGAGATTACATACTTTTACAAGGCAATTTTACATCTATTTTTGGCTTTGGGGGTGCTGCCCCCGAGCCCCCGCCGAGGGACTGCTGGTCCTCGGACCCCCCAACTAAGGGGGATTGGCCCCACCGGACCCTCGC
>APFE031154325.1:133793-155109 GCA_000404065.3 Pinus taeda
TCATCTTCGTTGAAGCACAATGGAAAAATTTGAGTGATCCCACTCTCGAACTAGCTAAGTTGTATAGTTTAAACACTGAAACTAACAACCAATAATGAGGGTTTCAAAAAACCCTAGACTCTTCCTCAAGTGTTCTCCAAATTTCTTTTTCTCAAGTGAGAAAATGGAATAATGAGGAGAGATCCCCTCATTTCCCATTTTTATAACTCACTTGACTCTTTTTCCACCCTTTTTACTTTTCCCTCCAATCCAATAATAAAAGCACTTTTCCTTTCTTTATTCAATAAAGTGACTTTTATTAACTAATTAATATCCCATTTAATCCAAAGCCTCTTTTCATCATCATGCCTTGTAGATATTTTTTCCCTGATTCCTACGAGCTATTACGCTAAGGTATTCCTCCAAATAATCATCCCCAAATAACACCTTAAGCATAAAAAATTAACATATGCATGTTATAAAGAGAGCTTCTGCGTAAATCACATAAGAAAGATTTCTGCCAACGCGTTTCGAACCAACCAATGTGGTTCATCGTCAGGACAAGTTGAAAATACAGATCTAGCTCAGCGTTATAAATAGTCCAGGCAGAGACTCCAACAGCTAAAAAACTCTAACGGCTACTTAATCACTCAAGAACCCCAGTCAAACTTCCTCTAATTAAATTAATACTAAAATATTATTATATTCAGCGCTAGGTTAATCTGGCATAAATAATCCATTTATTTAATTTCAGATATATATGTTAAAATTAATTCATCTAACCTAAATATATATGTATAGGGCCCTATTAGTTAAGATTGTTATCCTAATTGTGATTAATTTATTAAAATAGTAATGCATTATATGGTTATATGTGTATATATAATCAATATATATAATCAATACTATAAAAATAATTAGATAATTAATTTATATTAATATATAAATGTCCTAAATAGAAACTATGAGGGGTTATATGTATTAATTTAATTAGAGGAAGTTTGACTGGGGTTCTTGAGTGATTAAGTAGCCGTTAGAGTTTTTAGCTGTTGGAGTCTCTGCCTGGACTATTTATAACGCTGAGCTAGATCTGTATTTTCAACTTGTCCTGACGATGAACCACATTGGTTGGTTCGAAACGCGTTGGCAGAAATCTTTCTTATGTGATTTACGCAGAAGCTCTCTTTATAACTATGACAAATCACAGAAGTCTCAATTCTACAATTGTATCCCTGCACGGTCTGGCTATTGCTGCAAAGGTTCACCAGTTTGAACGGGCTCACTTGCAGGTATCTAAGTTGAAAGCAGATCTAGCGTTCTTGAAGAGATGCAGAGACTCAGTAGTCATCCCCGTCTTCGCCCAGATCCATCATCATCTCCGCTCTCCTTCCTGCCATGGAATCTTCACAAAAGCCAGTCTTGCGCTTTTAAGGATGGAGATCAATAGAGTCAGGATAAATCTTGATCGTCTTTCTAGGAACCTTCTGGTTTTGCACCTGGATCTCTCGAACCTGTTCTCTCCCTCCATATGGGCTAAAGTTGATGCTTGCTCAGCTTTAAAATCAGATCGTATAGAGGAAATCAGAAAGCAAAAGCAGGCAGCAAAGTTCCAGGTCCTGGCTCGCCGGTCTAAAGGCGATGGCTCAGAGATTAAGGGTTCACGAAGCTGTATTTCGGATTCTCAGAGGTCTGCCCTTCGGTCCTGGGTTTCCTCTGTCAATCTTAGTCGTGCTGGGCAGCAGCCTGTTATCCCTTCATCCCAGCCATCGGCGTGTATCCCCATGTCTGCCTCTTCTTCAAATGTCTTCGCAGACCCTGCAGACAGCTCGAGTAGTGGGCGAACAGGTGGTGTTAAACCCTGTTTCAGCGATGGAGTTAGCCTTTTCCCTGCGTCGTCCCCGCCGGTTGAAGTCTCTGCTTGCGGAATTCAGGCAGTCGGGCTCCTCACCGCCAGCAGGGTTGACACGCGGAGCAGCGGTCTTCAAGCGGAGTGCTCGGTCAGCTCAGTCAACAGAGGCTCGCTCAGTTGCCCGGTTAATGGTAGCGGTAAGGTGATCAACCCTAATGGTAAGAATCAGATCTCAGTCTTCCGCGGTTTTAATTCGGGTTCCGGCTTGAGCGATGACGCTTTCATCCTGGGTTCTGGCTCGAGCGTTGGCGTTGCAGTGTTTAGTAGTATCTTAGATTCAAGCGATTTTGGATTAATAGATATGAAGAGTATCGATAGTAATAGGGCTAATTTAATTATCACTAATAATGATAATATAAAAAGGATTAACAATGAGATAATTAAGCTAGATAATAATAGTTATGACAATATAATTAATTATTCCCCTGAAGCTAAGAATATTAGCCATAACATGTTTAATGAGTTAGAAAATGAGACCATTATCCCTAATATTAATGAATTCGATAATAATGATTCAAAAGATGATAGCTTAAAAGATAGGAATAGTATCGATAATAATAGAGTTAATATAGATAATAAGAAAGGGATTAGCGAAGAGAATATTAGGCTAGATAATAATATTTATAACAATATAGTTAATTATTCGCCCAAATCTAGGATTAATAACGATAACATGATTCCTAATTTTAATGAGTTAGATTCTAATAGGATTTCTAGTGATATCGGTAGCATCATTGTTGATAAGGTAGGTGAGAAAAATTTTGCTTTAAATTGTACTGGAGGCGTTGAGAGCCCTAGCAGTATTAGAGTGCAAGAGGACCCTTCCAAAAAGGTCTCTCCCCCCTTGTCTGAGCGGAATAGTAAGGTGGTTAACCTTTCTAGTTTTCCCCTCTCCCCGTCTGTTTACGATCTTCTTAGCAAGGGCCTTAACTTTGCCCTTGCCCCTAAGAAAATCCCTGTAGACGACATTATTTGTGATGTGGAGCAGGGTATTAGAGACCTGCCTGATAATATCAAGGATACAATTAGGCAGGATTGTGCTGTGGTCCTTAGGCAGGCTAAACCTCCTCGAAGGAACCTCGGCAAAGAGGAGATAGCTGCCTTAAAGTCCTTAAACCAGAATGAGGATATTGTGGTCCTTAAGGCGGACAAAGGAGGGGCGACGGTCATCCTCAACAAAGAGGATTACCGGAGCAAGATGTTGGATCATCTTCACAGCAGTGGCAGTTACAAGAAATTGTCCAAAAACCCTCTGAAGAAAATCTCCAAGGCTGTGGCTCTTGCTATCAAGTCGAGCAGCTCAGTGGGGGCTCTGTCCCGTAAGCTCATTGAGAGCAACCCCATCGCTCCTAGAATTTATGGGGTACCTAAAATTCACAAGGAGGGGGTCCCTCTGAGGCCTATTGTCAACACCATCGGGGGTCCAACCTACCTTCTAGCCAAGTTCCTGGCTCTTAAGATGAA
This sequence comes from Pinus taeda, assembly GCA_000404065.3. Classification (NCBI taxonomy): domain Eukaryota; kingdom Viridiplantae; phylum Streptophyta; class Pinopsida; order Pinales; family Pinaceae; genus Pinus; species Pinus taeda. Next base: position 137,146 of record APFE031154325.1, read on the forward strand.
ACCTCTTGTGGGTCGTACTGAGTCCTTCATTAAGGACTCTGCGTCCTACATCTCGGATCTCAAGGACATTCGGCTGGACCCTGAGGACATTCTTGTCAGATTTGATGTTGTCTCCTTGTTCACGTGCATTCCCATTAGAGATGCCATGGAAGTGATACATCGCCTAACAGATCCGGACACCGCACACCTGGTTGAGGTATGTCTCACTTCCACATTCTTCAGTTTCGAAGGGGAGTTCTATGAACAAACCTGTGGCGTTGCCATGGGTTCCCCCCTCTCCCCGATCGTGGCAAATCTTTTTATGGAAGATTTCGAAGCCAAGGCTCTAGCCTCGGCCCGTCTCCTTCCTAAGCTATGGAAAATATATGTAGATGACACCAATGTCATCTGGCCCCATGGCCATGAGGAGCTGGTTCGTTTCCTGGATCACCTCAACGGCCAGTGCTCTGCCATAAGGTTCACCATGGAAAAGGAGACTAATGGTAGCCTCCCTTTCCTGGATATTCTTATTTCCAGGAAGTTGGACGGCTCTCTCTCCCACGCGGTGTACCATAAGAAGACCCACACTGAGCAGTATCTTCACGCTAATTCCCATCATTTCCCTGCTCAGAAGATGGGTGTTCTCAACACCTTGGCTACGCGGGCCCTCAGGATTTCGGATAAAGAAAACCTGGTTAGGGAGAGGAACCACCTCCTAGATGTCTTTGTGGAGAATGGATATAGCAGACACCTGGGTCAGAAGGCTTTCCTTGCTGCCTCCAAAAATGCGTTTAGCAAAAAAGAGCCTAGGGAACGCCATCCAGGTGTCCATATGCCTTATATCCAAGGGACCACAGATCGGATTGCTCGGATCCTTAGGAGGTTTGATATCCCCTCAACCTTCAGGCCCCTCAGAACCATTCGTAACTCCCTGAGGTCAGTAAAGGATCCTGTCGACCCCAAAGACATGAAAGGGGTCTATTTGATTCCTTGCTCGTGTGGGACCCCTTATATAGGTGAAACAGGGCGCTCCATCCAGCAGAGAATTGGTGAGCATGCAGCAGACCTGAGGCACGGTAGAATTAAGTCCTCAGCTCTAGCAGAGCATGTGGACAAAACTAAGCATCATGTCTGCATTGAAGATGCCAAAGTCATTGCCAGGGTGGACCGGTTTCATCATCGTAAGTTAAGGGAAGCTATCGAAATTGAGCGTAGACCCATCAATCTCAATAGAGATGATGGGTGGAAGGTTAGTAGAAATTGGATCCCTGCGTTGTCTTCTTAAGTTTTCTTCCCCCCCCTCGGTTCTTCCAGGTTCCTTCTTAGGGTGGGTGTGTTTTTGTTCTTGTGAGTCTGGTTTTCGCTTATCGATGGAAGCATTGTTCTTTGGAGGATTATCCTCCTCTTGTAGCAGTATCTCATTTTTATTAAAATTGAGCTTAAATTATTCATTAATTATTACTTATATTTAAAGCAAATAGCATAACAATTAATTTAGAGCTCCTATATTTATAGGAAATATCTCCCTCCTCATTACATTTTTAATCTCATTTAATATTAGATTAATTAATATAACCATAGCATAGTATGGATATTTAGGGCTTTTATTGACTAATTTAAATATATTAATTAATTAATAATATTATTATTTTCGGTAATAATTAACATATAACCCCTCGTAGTTTCTATTTAGGGCTTTTATTGAATAATTTAAATATATTAATTAATTAATAATATTATTATTTAGGGCTTTTATTGACTAATTTAATATATTAATTAATTAATAATATTATTATTTTCAATAAAAATTAAATTATATATAATACCAAATTAATTAATAATATTATTATTTTCAGTTAAAATTAATTTATATATAATACCAAATTAATCTATGATTACCATAATTTAACTTTTAATATCAATACATATAACCCCTCGTAGTTTCTATTTAGGACATTTATATATTAATATAAATTAATTATCTAATTATTTTTATAGTATTGATTATATATATTATTATTTGACACATATAACCATATAATGCATTACTATTTTAATAAATTAATCACAATTAGGATAACAATCTTAACTAATAGGGCCCTATACATATATATTTAGGTTAGATGAATTAATTTTAACATATATATCTGAAATTAAATAAATGGATTATTTATACCAGATTAACCTAGCTCTGAATATAATAATATTTTAGTATTAATTTAATTAGAGGAAGTTTGACTGGGGTTCTTGAGTGATTAAGTAGCCGTTAGAGTTTTTTAGCTGTTGGAGTCTCTGCCTGGACTATTTATAACGCTGAGCTAGATCTGTATTTTCAACTTGTCCTGACGATGAACCACATTGGTTGGTTCGAAACGCGTTGGCAGAAATCTTTCTTATGTGATTTACGCAGAAGCTCTCTTTATAACTATGACAAATCACAGAAGTCTCAATTCTACAATATGCATGTTAATAACCTTGTTTTACGAGAATTGTTGGAATGCAACAAAATCAAGAGAGAAATGTGTGGAACTAATCCTGATGATGAAATATGGTAAGTGATCCCACTTGGGCCCCATAAAAATCCTCCAAACTTGTCAGTATCACTAATGGTATAATGTTCCTCCTATGATCTAGATGACACTGGTTTTGGAGATATCCCTTAACCATATCACATGGAAATCCAAAAATTGGGGACATTACAATGCTCCCTCCCCAAAATTTCTTGTGCTCAAGAAATTTCATCATCTTTTGACTCAAACTTAAGCTAAGATCAAGGTCCCAAATATGCCACTGGTCCACTCTAGAACATTTTACTACCCCAACATGAATGGGTATCATCATACTGGGGTCCCAAACCATCCCGATCATCATGAAGCGTTCCTCGCTCCACTCTCTCCCCAACAAGACATAGATACCATAGGCTGTCTGCATAGTGTCAGTAAGTAGAGCATCTCCATAATGTAAAATTTTGACCAACTCCTCGAGAAGTTTCTCTACCAGAAAACCAATCCCACATACCTCAAGAGTGAACTACATAGCCACATCTTGTTGATTATATTGTCGTATTAGTGAGGCACCCCATAACAAGAATAAATTAATGAGAAGTGAAACATTCTCAACATTATTGAGGTGCAATGGAAGTTATGAGTGATCTTGTCCTGTAAATACCAACCCATCCATAATGGTAGTTGGGTTGTCAAGCCCCGTAATGTCAGGGTCCCATGCTAATCTCAAAAATAAACTACCATGCTGCTATTTTGCTACTCTAGTCATAATTTACCATTGCGGTGAAGTACTGCTAACTATTGGATCCCATCCATGCTTCATGTTTTATCCCTGTATTAATCAACAGATGGAAACCATGTATCATGAGTCAATCTGGTGTATGCAAAACTACCATGCTCCTTCTAGATCACACAATGCATTCTTCTACCCCGTATCTTCATAATGTACCTAAATATTTCCTAGAGCCTACATGCCCTCATGTAAAATAGGCCCAACATCTGTTATGCCTCATGCTCTTACAATGCATTAGAATGTCTTGTCGAAGGTGTGTCATGTTGATCCCTCATGATCATCACCCCAAGTTTGTACTTAGGGTAGGAATATATGTTACCTCTGCAGTAGGTCATGCCATCCCTAATCCTATATCTTTCAACTCATGCACCAACCACATGCCTCAACTAGGAAGTCACTCTCCTATCCACTATTCATTGTGCCTCATCCAAGTATCTCATGTGACTCACATGTGTCCTGCTATATGTGATCAAAGCATAAAAGAACAAAAACAAAATCCTCTACAACATTATGCAGGACTAGAAAAGGATAGATGTGTGGTTCAATCCCAAGGGCATGATCAAGAACCCACACAAATATTCAAGGATAGTCATGTGAGTATATTTCTCTCTGACCCTAATAAGGTGGTGTTCCAATCAAATATCAATATTTAAGGAATGAAATGATCCATGATGCTCATCCGTCCACTCATCGATCCTTAGTAAGCTAGACCCAGTGGTATGCCTAGCGTCCCAATCATTTAGTCTCCTCGGAAGCAATGGTCTGAGATCCCGTTGTGCAACACCATACACCACTACATACAACCATGCATCCCTATGCTCCTTTGCATACCAATTCACACCACGACATATATCTATACAATATTGGATAACATCATCTGTTGATATACCACCCTGTATCACTTGTTATATTGTATATGCCAATGTATCTGTTACTCCACACAATTCCTTACCTAGTAGCATACCAATTCCATCCCATCCAATTAAGTCCTACTAAGGCATACTGACCACCCTGCAACCCCATACATGGACTATGTGCCAGGATATATCCAAGAGGCTGCACACTCCCTATCTATCCAACTTGCCACTAGCGCTAACTAAAACTTAGATGGAAATGTGAAGGAATGTGTGTGCTTGGTTATTGGGTTAACTACCCTTTCATTGACATAGGCATCTTTCACCTCCGATATATGATGGAAAACCCCACCTAGATCCCAAATGGATGTATCCTTGTCCTAAATATACTGGTCCCACTTCCCATGGATACCTAATTAGAACCCTCTAAGACATATCTCTTTGTGAGTGTCTATTCATATGGGTTATCTTCGTGCTCAAATGTCACATGAGAATCTTCTATCAAATCATGAGCCCCCAAAACATCCTCTTGTGTGATGGCTTCCATATTTAATTAACCATCTACTATGGGCGATGAAGAATGTACACAAATCAACGCCATACAAAGTTTCTTAACCCACAACTCTGATTCTTGAAGGGCCATCTGATTGCTCTTCAAGGGATCCTAGGTAATCTTAAGCTCATGGGTAAGCTTGTCAACTTCCTCCTCTTTTCCTTCTACCGCATCATGGTATACCTCAACAAGAATGAGTAGTTAGTCTCTATACAAAATAATGTGTAGGTAACTAGATTCCATATCTACCAATGCCTCTTTGAGTGTCTAAAAATATGCAAGTGAAGGCTGTCCTCCCAAATGGTCACGTGTCTTTGCGTTTATCCCATAATAATCTGCCACTAATGCTTGTGTATCCCCATAATGCCTTGTGGCTTACACAATATTTTCAGAGCTTACCTTCGATTGTTTTTCTAAATTATGGGCACAAGTAGGCTTATGAACAACATTTTCTTCATAAAATGATTCATTTGATAGGTCAAGGTTCACACTACTGACTACATATGGGTGGTTATAATCTTCTCACACCTCTTGGTTTGGCATTTGGGAAACATTGATCCCAAATAAGGAATCATCGTCACTTATTTTCAAAGAAAAAATGGCCTCGTGATTTTCTTTTTACTCATCATCCAAATTGACAATATCCCTAAATGATGATAGAAATTCTATAGCAATATCTGACTCGCCTCCATCCCAAACCCTTATACCAACAGGTTGCAGTAAATCTATGCTATCTTCATCTTCAACAGGTATGAATTTTCCCAATTCACCCTAGGAGGTTTGGTCATGGTCTTCACCTTCAACTATAAGAGTTGTATCTTATGTATGATTTAATACCTTTCTCATATATTTATTTGACCTATTATTCTCCTTTGGGCTCCCTAAAATCCTTGCTTTCTGGTCCTTAGCTACTTTTCAACTTTGGATCTGTTATTTTTTATTTCCTATCTTTGATGATGCCCACGGTTCCATGTTCTTTATTATCATTGCAAATGTTTTGTTATAATATTTAAATTTTTGGGCAAACAGTTCTTCTTGACTTGGAAGAATTTTCCTTGTTACCTTTAGCCTTTTGACTCTGATCTTGGAATTCCTCTTCTCAATATCACCTTGATTTATGCCCCTAGCTAGCAAAAACGATGCTCTGATACCAATGTAAGATACCCTCTTGGAATATCCTAATTTTCCTCGGTGATTTTTTTTTATTATTTTTGTTGAGTTTTCCTTTGAAGTGTTTCATCAAACACTTTGCATGCTAATGGTTGAAGGTGTGTTTTAATATTTTTGTTTTAAATAAAATGGACATAGAAGCATAAATACACCATGAAAGTACTCTAATCCAACAGAGCATAATTTATAATAAAATCATAAATGTACACTTCAATAGGAAGCAAGCTACAACATCATAAAATGGAAATACCATATACATATATTAACAAGTAAGCTTAGAAGTCTTGGCTATAGAATAACACCCAAGAATGAATTCTGGAACTCAGTCATAGAGACTTACAGTAGAATGATTGACAAAAAACTCATTCAGCCCACATGAACCCAACAATAAAGGAATACATTTTTTTTTTGTATCTATAATGGTTGTCAATAAGGGTATTTGAACCCTGTCATAAATCATCTCATCTCCTCACCAAACTCAATCCCTTTTTCTCATCAGCACTCAATCCCATGCATAAAGACACACCAGATTATGGACTGCATCCATCACACTGAGATTCATCCCAAGAGTATCCTGAGAATGGTTATTAATAGTATCCAACTAAAGAAGAGGCTCATGGCCCTCTTTAGCTTATGAAACCCAACCCTAACATAGGTTAGAATCAACCTGAAATACGTGATTCAGCCTCATCCAACAAGGTAATAATGAAATCGGCCCCCTTTTTAGGGAGAACTTGACTAGAAAAATGTAGAAGAAATTCATCCCTCTTTCTCTAGGGAATTTGAAACCTTGAAAAACAAAGGAAATGGTTATGGCCTCTTTAATATAACTCAGATTTGGCCCTCATCCTCCATAGATAGCTTAGTCTACAAAAATATTGAAGAATTCCAAATGTTAGGAGGTAAAATTAATTGATAAGATTGAGAACTTATTTCCTTCGTTAATATCTTCTTCTTTGTTGAAACATAATGAAAAAAATTGAGTGATCACGCTCCCAAACTAAATAGGGTGTATAGTTTCAACACCAAAACTAGCAACCAACGATGAAGGTTTCCAAAACCCCTAGACTCTTTCTCAAGAGTTCTCCAAATTTATTTTTCTCAAGTGAGAAAATGCAAGAATGAGGAGAGACCCCCTCATTACCCATTTTTATAACTCACTTGACTCTTTTTCCACCCTTTTTACCATTTCCCTCCAATTAAATAATAAACACACTTTTCCTTTATTTATTTAATGAAGTGATTTTTATTAACTAATTAAATCCACTTTTAACCTTAGAAAATGCTTAATTCACCTCCATGATCACACTTTCCACCCAAAGCCCATTTGAATAATCCTACTATTAATATATATATATAATATATACTATAATATATATTATATATATATATATATATTATATATATATATATATATTATATATATATATATATATATATAGATATATATATTCTTTTTTTTTCCCCAATTCCAACAAGCTATTACATTAAAGTATTCCTCCAAATAATCGAGCCCAAATAACACTTTAAGCATAAATATTTAAAATATGCCTGTTAATAACCCCATTTTACAATAATCACCAAAATGGAATGGAACCAAGAGTAAATCATGCAGAATTGATCTTGATGATGAAATATGGTAAGTGGTCCCACTCAGGCCCCATAAAACTCCTCCAAACCTATCAGACTCACCAATGGTGTAATCCCACTCCGATGATCTCATTAACACAGGCTTTGGAGATCTCCCTTAACCATATCACATGGAAATCCAAAAATTAGGGACATTACATTAAAATTTCATGAAGTTCAAATTTAGATTTTGATTATTTGATTGAATTTCTAATTCTTTTGCATGTTCATTTGAATTATTGTGCATTGAATTTTGTAGGACCTTGATTCAATTTCAAGTTCAAATCCAAAGTATATTCCACCAATCCAAAAATGTTGTGAGGTCTTATTAGGATAAATATATTGTAAATAGAGAAAAATGGAAATGGAGAGCTAACTTCACCCACCAATTATAACATGCCAACTTCCAACAACCATATTAGGCTGAAGATGCTTCATTGTGAATTAGATATCGTTTATGACACCCTAATAATATGTGCTTATGTAACGCTTCCCCATTATATTAGATGATTTACTACCTAGAGTTAAAAATATAATACCTCCCATTTCGTTCAAGGATCTAATAAGTGATATAGAAAAAACATGTGAGAATAATTCCATATGCTATCTTTTTGAAAAGTTGGGATTCAAATATACTATTTTTCACACAAAATCAACCAACCTACTTCTTTTTGTTAATTCAACCAAGAGTTCTAGTGAGGCAAAATATGATATCAATATTACCCAAAACATCTTTACTTGGACATCCAAAAAATTATACATGGTGAGAGAAAATGTATTTATATACACACCAAGGTTGATTCAATTGTTGGACGGTAGTGATGACCTCCCTCTTCCTATCCATCTACAAAGTAAATACAATTATTTTTGCAACAATTCTTTGTATATTGCTTGGTTTTCTTCCTCACATATGCCTAATGTTGGGACTAAATTCTCCTTTTGTGGAATAATATTATAATTACATGATTGTGAATTCTAAAAGATATGCCTACAAAGCTTGGAATGTTTTTCCTTTCTCATGTATTCATTCCTCTTAATTTTCCATTGTTCTATGCTAGTAAAATCACTTATTCCAATTCGTTATTCGATTAGCAATCATTTTTAAATAAATTTAATCTTACAATAACAATGAGCAATTTGATATAGAATAGTAATTCAATTGCAAGAAAATACTACCAAGAACATGAGACAAGAGAGACACAAGATTTGGTCAAACATTAGGGGAAAACCCCACAAGGGGGAGAACCCTTTCAAATTCTTCTTCTATTAGATTGTCACAAAATGTTCAACAGAGAGATACAATGTTCCAAATCATAAAAAATGAGTCAAATTCAATCCTTTGACTTATCCAACAATTCACTAACCAATATTCAACAGATGAGCCCAAAAGTCAAATCTGGTCAACAAGTCAAATATGCACTTTTGGTCAAAGTCAAAAACAACTGTAAAAACCTTAGAAAGTCAATGGTCAATAGTTAAATATCCTTCAATTTATCTCAGTCAGTAGTCAAAAAGTGCAGTCTTGAATGCTAGTCAATGACCAATCAAAAGAATCCCTCCAAATCTAGTCAACGTCAAACTTTGAACTGTTAAAACCCTAGTTGCAGATTTGTGGTAAACGTTACTCAAACAACCCATAAAAGTTTGATTAAACATCCTTTGACTTCAACTTTCCAAAATAAATCCAAATTTCATCAAAAGAAGTCAAAATGAGCAATGTCAATATTGTTAAAAGGTTGGTCAAAGTCCCAAAACATAAGTATAATTCAGCCCAAATATATTACCCTCTCTCTCCTTCACACATGTAAATAATAACCTACAATTTTCAGAACTAGTCGAAGCTCCAAGAGAAGAAGAGAAGTGATGATGTGATGCTCCAAAGTGATGTGACAATGATGTATTTATATGCTTTTGAGGAGGATGAATTTTCTTGCCCAGAATGACTTGTACCTTTGAGTACTTGTGGGTTTTCATTAAAAATTAAAATTTTCCTTGACCATATTAAATTATTCCAAGGGTTAGGAGGGGTCTTTCTTGATGGGGAAGGTCGTTCAAGGGAGGGAATTTTCCCTTGAGCTACTAAATTAACACTCACTCTCAGCTAGGGAAAAATTTTCTACTACATCATGAATCTCATAACAAAAATTTCATCATCATGATCATTGAATCAAGTCATATCTCGTCTCTACTCATCTTTGCTCATCTATAGAACACTCTCAAATATAAAGAATGAGAATTGTCATCATAGGGGAGATCCAACTACCACCCTATATCTAAGGACAATAGGTGAGATCCACTAACTATAGGGGTAAGTATCACACTTTACCCTATTGACACGTGACAATAGATGAGATCGACTTAAGGATCACACTTTATCCTACCATCTAATGAAAATAGGAAATATCAACTTAAGGATAACACTCTATCCTATTGTATGTTGATCGTCCCATCTATACCCTCAAGAGTCAAATGGTAGAACACTTGCATTTCATCACTTGAGAAAGATATGACTTACCATAAATGGTAAGGATCACATCCTATCTAAAGTCACCTCAACCCATCAGCTAGGTGGAGAGGAAAAATTCAAATAATCCCATCTTGTGGGTAGGATTCCAACTCAAGTATAATCTACCAATTCCTAGGCTTGATGGTAGGGGGAGATACCCACTTTTCATAAATGACAAGGATCACACACACACCCTACAGTGACAATAGGTGAGATCGACTTACCATAGGGGTAAGAATCACACCCTATGTTATTGTCCATAGTTCCCTCAACCCTAGGATCTCTCTAGCTTAATTACTCTCCCTGTGAACTCAAACAGGGGGGGGGGGAAGAGCATAGTTCAATGTTCTCGATTAGCTGGAACCCTTACCCAGGAGGGTCATCTCCATCAGTCCAAGCTGCTCTCTAAATACCAAGAGATTCACTTTTGGAAAATCCTTGGTGAGTATGTCTACTATCTGCTCGTTAATTGAAATATGATGGAGTCTCATAGCTCCTCTTTTCATCATGTATTGTATATAGTGATACCTGATCTCAATATGCTTTGACCTATCATGAAACATGAGATTATATGCTAATCAGATCCCACTCTTGATGTCACAATATATCACTATCATATCTAGAACCTGATCAAATGACTCTCCAAAGAGCTTCATCAACCATATTACCTCATAGCTAGCCATGCTAGCAGCAATATACTCTACCTTGGTTGTGGTCAAAACTATGAAATTATGCTTCTTTAACATCCAAGATATCATGGCATAACCCAAACTAAAGCAACACCCTAATGTTCTCCTCCCTTCGATAATGTTTCCAACCAATCAACATCATTGTACCCATGAGGCCTCACATCTTCAACAATATATCTCAGACCAATATTAATTGTCCCATGCAAATATCTCAGCACATCATTGGAAACAACCCAATGTGCATGAATAGGCTCAATCATGAATTGACTCAAAGTGTTAACTACAAAACATATGTTCGGATGAGTGTTCATTAGGAACATAAATGCCCCAATCAATTGTCGATAATCAGAGGGATTCACTAAATCAAGTCCAACAACATTTCCACATAACTTCTTGAATTTCATCTCCATCGTTGTGGCCAAGGACTTGCATTCTACCATTCCAAATATTTCCAACAATTTCATAACATATTTTCCTTGAGAAAGGAAAATATCTCTAGAATTTTTCTACACTTCTAATCTCAGTAAGTAATGCATCAAACCAATATCTTTCATTTCAAATTCAAATTCCATCTCCCTCTTACACTCGAGCATCATAGGCTTACTACCTATCAAGAATAAATCATCAACATATAAAACCAAAATTATAGGCATACCTTGGACCATTTTTAATTAGAGGTTCATATCAAAGACATTTCTTGTGAATTCACAGGTAATTATCAATACATCCATACGGAGATTTGGGGACTTGCTTCAAACCATATAGCGCCTTCTACAACTAGAAAACATGAGCCTTCATGTCTTGTATTTCGAAGCCCAGTGGTTTCTCATGAATACTTCTTCCTACAGTATGCCATGAAGAAATGTAGTATTCACATCCATATAGTGAAGGTTCCATCCTTGACTAGCAGCAAGGGAAACAATAGATCTAATAGTGGTATAGTGGGAAACTACTACAAATATATCATCACATCTTCTCCCTCTTTCTAGGAGAAACATGTATCCATGAACCTCGCTTTATATTTCTTAATACTTACATAAATTCCATGTTTGATCTTTTATATCCATTTCGAGGTTACGATAAACTTTCCTTTGGGTCTCGTAACAACATACCACACACTATTATTCATAATAGATTCAAACTCTTTAGACATAACATGCTTCCAAACCTTCTCTTTCACTTCTTCTCCAAAGGTGTGAGGTTCAACCTGAATGATGGAGATCATAGCCATAACATATCCCTAGTATCGACATGGATTATTTCTTCCCCTAAAGGTTCCTATAGCAATGGCATGTCTTTCAGAATCCTGTAATGTATCACAAAGCTAAAGGGGTCTCTTCTTGGTAGGGGGATCACAAGGAGGAGGATCCAAAGGGTCCATAAACTCCATGGGATCATAAAAAATATATTTCTTTGGTTCAGGCATAAAAGGGCCATCCAGAAGGTCCACATAATCATCCTTCTTCTCAATAGGAGGAGGAGGAGGAATATCCCTTGCTTTTCAGAGGGAAACATATTCATTGAAAGTCACATCCCTATTAAACTTGATATTTCTTTGACCATGTACATATATTCTAAAATATTTAGAATTATCACAATATCCAAGAAACATACCTTTCTTTCCAATGGCTTCCAAATTTTTTCTCTTGTCCTTCAGCACATGAAAATACATGGGGCAACTAAATATCCTTAGATGACCAACATCAAGCTTCACTCCTATGAATACTTCTTTGGGAGTCTTGTCACCCAGGGCTTGATGAGGAGTTATGTTTTGAACATAGGTTGTTGTATTAGTGGCTTCTCCCCAAAGGAACTTCAGAAAATTTTGATCATGCAACATGGCTCAAGCAGCTTCCATGATGTTCTTATTATTTCTTTCAGCCACACCATTTTTCTTGGGATTATAGGACACAATCGTCTCCTTGTTGCTTCCAGCCTTCTTGTAGAAGTCAATAAACTCATTATAAGTATATTATCCACCATTGTTAGACCTGAAGACCTTGATCCTCTTCCTTATTTGATTCTCCATCATTGCCTTCAAGTCTTGGAACATTTCAAATGCTTCGTCATTATGCTTGTGGTAGAATATCCATTTTTCTGGGAGAATTCATCCATAAAGATTATATAGTTTAGATAGCCATCTAGATATTTTATTGTCATGGGACTGCATAGATCAAAGTGGATAATTTTTAGAATATCATTGGTCCTAATTTTTCTAGAGGGGAATGGTCCCCTTGACTTCTTTCCACTGGTACATCCCGGGTATATTCCTAATCATGGTTGGTTTGAAATTTAGGCATCCCATAAACCATCCTTCTAACTTTAGGTAGGATTTCATAGTGTAGACATGCAAACCTTCATTTCCATAGCTCACTTTGATTATTTTTATCATGTACCATTGCTCACATAGGTCTTTCATTGACTCTATAGAGTCCATCAAATTTAGATCATAGAGTGAATGCATCCCTCACGCGAGATACAGATTTCAGGTTCTTCTTTAATCCTGAAACATACATAACATCATGAAGAAGAACGATTTCCCCATAATCCATATGCAATTTGATAGAACCAAAACCCTTCACAGGATATGTAAAGTTTTCCCCGAGGATGATCTTTAGATTAGTATCCCCCTAAACCATATTTGAGAGGACTTCCCTATATGTAGAAAAATGTATAGAACCCCCACTATCCACCAACCAACTATCACATGAATATGGAGGAGAGGAACTAGAAAGGGTAGAAATAAGAATGTAATCATATTGAGTGGCAGCTACATTATTTCCATACCTATAGTTCCTTGATCTATTTTGACGATGATGCCCTTCTTCACGATCATCAGGAGCATCTCTTATTCTTTTATCATATCCTCTTCTTCTATCATTAAACTTATTGTTGTTGAAGCCACAATTGTTGTTGTATTTGGATACTAGAGCATCTCACTTTCCCAAAAAATCCCGGGCATAGTGGCTATGTCTATGGAAATTGAAGCATTCAATTATCCTTCATTTTCTATGGGAGTCCTTTGATTCAGGGGTAGGATTTATTGAACTGGATGGTATCCCTTTTCCTTTTCTCTTCTTTTCTTAAGAAACAAATGCAAAGGGCTTTCCTTACTCATGTTTTTGAATTCTCCCTCTAGATATGATCCTGGTTCCTTCTTGAGTGCACTTTCCAACGAACTCATAAAATTTTGGGAACTTATCATTGATTCTAATAGTAGTTATGAAGGTTTAGTAAATAGGAGGAATACCTTGAAGAGTAACAAGCACCATCTCTTTATCAGATATGGACTCTCCAGCAAATTGCAATTGATCCCTTAGATGAGATATCCTCATAACATATGATTGCATAAATTCCCCCTTGTTCATCTTAATGTCCTTGAGTTGATTCTTTAAGGAAAGAAAGTGATTCAAATTTTTGACCTCATACATCCCAAACAACTTATCATAGATGTCCTTAGACTTCTTCAATTTTCCAACATAAGTAAGCAACTGATCTTTCAAAGAATCAGTAAGAATTTTCTTGGCTTTGAGCTAACCTTTCTTATGTTTGGATTTTGAAACAGCAAGAGAATTTTTTGGTGGCTCGGGTACTTTTCTTTCCACATATTCCAAGACATAATTATCATCCAATATGACTTCCAACCTAATATTCCAAGTACAAAAATTTGATGAGTCACCCAGCTTCTTTGTCTCCTTGAAGTAAGAGGTAGACATATTGATCAGGTGACTTCTTCCAAATAGATTCCTTCAAAGGTGATTTATTTATTCTCTTGTCTCCTTGGGCTTGTCTTCACCTAAGCCCTGAAACCGTGTTAATTTTCCAATGTTCTATGCTAGTACAATCACTTAGAGAAATTCTTTCTACAATTAGAAATCACTTTTAAATAAATTTAATCTTCCAATAACAATGAGAAATTGTAGATAGAACAAAATTCAAATGCAATAGAAAACAACCAAGAATGTGAGATAAGAGAGACATAATATTTGGTCAAAGACCAGGGGAAAACCCCACAAGGGTGAAAACCATTTCAATTTCTTCTTCTATTAGATTGTCATCAAATGTTTAGCAGCGAGATACAATGTTCCAAATGATCAAAAATATATTCAAATTCAATCCTTTGACTTATCCAACAATTCACTAAACAATATTCAAGAGATGAGCCCAAAATTCAAATTTGGTCAACAAGTCAAATCTACAATTTTGGTCAAAGTCAACAACAGTTGTAGTAGCCCTAGTAAGTCAACAAACAATGGTCAAAACTCCTTCAATTCAACGCAGTCAACATTCAAAAAGTGTGGCCTTGAATGTTGGTCAAATATCAGTGAAAATAGTCCCTCCAAATCTGATAAAAGTCAAACTTTGACCTATTGAAACCCTAGTTGCAGATCTATGGTCAATGTTGTTGTTGGAGTAGCTATAACCACCCTCCAAAATGATTTAATGTTGGAACCTCCCTTCCTATCCACAAGAGATTATCTTGCACTGATTTAGGTATTCATGTTATGAATGAGACTTATCTTTCGGTTGTGCTTGTGCTTGCTTGTTTCCACACTCAACTCATCTTTCTAAGTCACAAGTTGATATCCTGACTTGGTCTTACAACAATTTTGAACTTGCCTCCAAAAACTGTGCAATCCTTGAGGGCAAGCAGCCTTGATTATTGGAAGTGTACAGTTGACATTGGAAGTCATCCTTGAGCTCATAAACTATGCAATCATGGAAGGCAAGCCAGAAACTGTGTAATCCCTCATTAAGCCCATAAACTACATAGTGCACTGAGCTGGAAAATTTCCTAGTTCGCAAGAATTGCGCAGTCTTTCCCGACCATGTGCATGGTAAGTTTCCCCAAAAAAGAAAAAATATAAAAATATAAAAAGGAAAAAAATAATCCCTAAAAATTAGGGATATATTATTAGTATCTCAAAGGAGACACTTTTGTTATTTTTAGAAACTTTAACCAAGTGTCGCTTTGTCCTTAATTTTAGGCATGCACGTCATAAACCCTAATTTGCTCAAATATATTTAATCGATGCCTCTAGAGCTCATTTTTACATTCAATATTAGAGTCCATGTATTCTTGAGGAGATCAAGGAACCTTTGGTGTGGTCGTTGTCACTTTTCCCAGTGAGTTTCACTTTTGTCACCTTTTGCCATTTTTCTGTCGCTTTTTGTCATTTTTCTTATGTGAGTGTTGTTTTCCTTATTTATTTTCATGGTTGGTGGTGTTTTAAATTATTTTAACTTGTCAAAGTGTTCTATGTTTTCATTTTCCTTTCACAAGTGTCTCATTGATTTTCCTATTTTTGCGCCAATGGTCGTCGTTGTGGCGACTCTCCTCACATACTTGACTTTCCTTCTGTTTGATCAATTTCTGCACCTAATATACATTTATTTACTCATACTTAGTTAATTTTTCACTCAATCTCACATCATCAATCACTTTTGCTCATTTTTCACACTTGCACCGTGCAGATCTGCACTTTCCTTGGCCAGATCTTTCCTTTCCCAGCTGGGCACTGTGAAATCCTAAGGTTCAAACTGAAACCTTGGCCTATGGAACTACATAGTGTGCAATACAGGCTTTCCCAACTACACATTACACAGTTCCTGGGCTCAGCCTATCACCTTGGCCACTTAGACTACGCAATGCACAGTCTCTGCCCAAGCTGAACTATGCATTGCGCATTCTCAAGCCTTAGGCTTCATCCTTGGCTACTAGGACTGCACAATGCACAATTTGCATAACCAGCCTCCTTTCCCTATTGATGAAAATTACGCAATCCCTCTCATCAGTTTCCCGATTTGTTGCTTGATCATGCTTTTAAGGTAGATTATATAAATTTAATGTTTTCTTATCATAAGTTTCCTTTGTGTCCCATAGGTACCACACTTGTGAAACACTTTTCTCCAGCAATAATTGTTACCATGCAACCAAAGAGAGTTGCTTCAAAAAAGACCACTAAAAGCAGTATTGGGGAAGAAGTTAAGCAAACACCAACAGACTTGCCAGTGTATGTGGGCACTCAATTGTTTATAGAAAAGGTGTTAACACTAACATGGTAGCAAGATAATGAAGCTCTTTCATCAAAGAGCCTTGAGGCAGATCTAGAGGATTGACAGGCTTATCTCAATATCTGGCAGTCATGACTACACAAGGTTGCATGTAGATATCTAGCCTTCCCATGTGCAAATGTCGTCAGTTGGATTGTTTCACACATTGATGAAAAGACGATGACATTGAGCAATGCCAGTGAACAAAATCTTGCTACCTTTCAGGCAGAATATTATCATTGCATGTATCACTTTCCCGAGAGAGTGAAGCTCATAGAACCATTTTTCTATGCCACCAACAACTAGTTGAATACATGATACATTGTCAAAGGCTAGGTGAAAGAGCCATTGAAGTTTCAACATACACCCACCCATTCATGTAAGACAAAGTTTCTCAGGAAGGCCTACTAGCTCTTGGTTATCTTAGCTTACAGGATCCATGGTCAGTGGGGCATGGAAACATTTCCTGAAGGGTGGGCAGTCTTATATAACTAGGTTGTGAATGAGGGGAAGTCATTCAACTGGTCAGATATGTTGGCTCTATAGTTGAGAGACCATGTAGCAAAGGCCTAGAGTCCTCCAAATGGTGAGAAAGAAAGGTTTTATATGTCTTCATATTTACTAGATGAAATTTGTGCACAACATCAGTTCCCTGGAATGAACTATAGATGGACACCATGACCAACTTCCATGCACAGTTATTGTAGACTTCTTTCATCTTGCAATCATCGAGGGGTAATGGAAAAACTAACTGACCACTTCATCATCCTAATTTATAAAATCACCTTTGAATAAGATCCACCTTGCATGTCGTGACGAGCAATGAAGGCAATAAAAAAGCTTGCAGATTGGTATGCCTCACCAGGTGGCACCTTCCTTAGAGTGTTCGGTAGAGAGAAGCTTCCACATGTTTTACCAATGTATGCCACCAACAAGCTTGTCATGCAAGAAGTGTCATATCATCTTGCCACAAGGTTGTCAGCAAATTTTCACAGGAAGAAGAAATCACCATGGCCCTCTCTTCCTTTGCAAATTGGATTATACGAGATAAAGAACATAAAATTCACAAATACTGAGGGAAAGGTGTTGAAAATAATACTGAGAGGGGGGGTGAATCAGTATTATCTAGTCCTTTTAACAATTCTTTCTTATTTATACTTTGAATTATTTTTGCATATCAGTACCATAAAACAATGAGCATGAACAAGAAAAACAGACAGTCACATCAAAGAA
>APFE031154325.1:174115-215656 GCA_000404065.3 Pinus taeda
GAATGGGAAACTTACCTTTAATAGTGAGCTTGTTGAGCTCCCTATAATCCGGAAACATGCGCCATGATCCATCCTTCTTGTGCACCAATACTACTGGAGCAGAGAAAGAACTTTGACTCGGTTGAATTATACTACCTCTAGAATTTATGTAACCATACGTTCAATTTCACTCTTTTGGGCATAGGGATATCTATACGGCCTGATGTTTGGAGGAACACTTTCTGGAATCAAATGAATAGCATGATCATGATCACGAATAGGTGGGAGACCTTTGGGAGTCTCAAATACCTTGGAATGATTTTCCAAGACTTTTTGGAGATCTAGAGGAATGGATGATTCCAATGTGGAAACATCTAGCAAACATAATTGTGCAATTACACCTTTTTGTTCCTTTTTTAGAAGCTTTGTCATACCGTTAGAGTTGATTATATTTCCCGGTTTCCCTGCAATACCCCTTAATTCAACTTCCTTTCCTTCTACAGAAAATTTCACGAAAATTTCTTGAAAATTAAAGCTATTGTACCGAAGGATTGTAGCCATTGGACTCCTAATACAACATCAGCACCTCCCATTGGAATGGAAAGCATTGGGCTAGTCAATACATATTTCTCCCATGGATAGCTTGATATTATGGCACTTTCCAGAGCAATTTATTGTTCCTCCATTTGCAACCATCACTTGACACTCTGGTGCTGGATATAAGAGGCAATTCAATTCTTTTGCTACCTTACAATGAATAAAATTGTGGGTACTTCCTGAATCAATCAACACTATTACCTTTTTCTTCTTGATTTGTCCTTCTCACCATTAGTAAGTATTGCTTGTAGAAAATTTGTCAAATCTGTCTTCAAATCTGCCATGTCTGTCTTCAAATCGTCAACCTTGGCTTCCATGCCCTTTATCTTAGATTCCACGCCATTTATCTTAGATTCCACACCATTTATCTTAGCTTCTGTTAGCTTTTGTGAGTGTGAAATTTGTTACACTTGTTCTTGTCATTTTGATATATCATGTAGCATTTCTTCCTCTTCTTCATGAGTCATGCTAGAGCTTTCAGGTTCCTTACTAGGTGTTTGTATTTTCTTTCCTCAGGGCATCAGTTACTGATAATAATTCTCTACTATGCCCTTTGAATTCCTTAAAAATAAATTTTCAAACCAATCTTAAGCAAAAATTTAAAAGAATCTACACACCTTTTTTCACTTTGTAGGAGCTCGATATTGTCTCTGATGTATCTCTACACTTTCGGATCATCTAGTTCTAAAATTGAAACCTGCATTAGCCCTCTATGTCCTCTTTCCAATGCCACTAGTCTGATCCAAATTGGATTCTCCAATGAAGAGTTATGCCAAATCTCCCATAGTGACCTGATTATAGACTAATTCAGTAGAGCGAACTTGTACGACATGCCACGTGTCTATGTTTCAACCTTTTTCTCTGAAAAATATATGGAAGAAACTACATTCCATCCTCTTTTTGCACCTTCTTACGAAATTTCAATCTGATGCTCAGAGAGAGAGTTATGACGATTTTCCCTAGGTCAGTTGTTTGGAATGTAATTCAGGAGTCTACAAAAAGGCCAACTTCCTCAGATCATATATCCGCAAATATAGTGCGCAAAGCTCTGAAATTCAGACCTAAGATTTAGTGCGAATCCTTCTCACATGGGTTTTTCTTTTAGCTTCTGAAACATCGCAGAAAACAAGTTATAGTGAAAATGCCACGATGACCTGTTTAGAGCAGCGAAACCCTAGAATCCAAAGCTTTGATACCAAATGTTATGAAACCAGCTCAAGAAAAAGATAGAAAAGATAGATCCACACCTTAGAATTTAGCCTCTTCGAGGGGGCAACCTCCTTTACATTACATAAGTCAGCAATTCTTGGATGATTCAAATGACAAAACCTCCTTTCTATATATAGGAGTCTAAGGAGTCACAATATAACCCAGCCAACCTAACAATAATAATATAAAGCCACAAAAATAACAATAGAGGGATTCTATGGGGCACAATAATAATAATATGGGGACAATAGGGGCACAATAATATTAGTAAGGCGTACAACTACAATAGTAATGGGGTAATCACTAGTAATATAGGGACCCAACATAATAATTCAAAACTCGTTTTAGAAAACAATAATAATTCAAAGCATATTACTAACGTATACACTTTGAAAAACCCTCCCATAATGTCAATTCTTGTATCTAATATAACCATGTCAAATTTCAATGCATACAAGAACAAACTAAAAAAAATTCAATGTTAGCCCTTTTCACAGGTTAGTCTATGTGGGGTCAATTAATTAAAGCATAATTTCAAATAATTGGTAACTATTAAGTGGTGCATTGGTACTTAGGGGTAGGCCCACAACAAGTAATAATAATCTTTACACCAATATCCTAAAAGAGAAATATACTAACTTTTAACACCGAAATATTAATTTACTTAATTTTATAAAAATCATTATGCGACACCCTTTTGGGAACCCAATTCATGGGCAGTCATGGCTAGAAATTACTTCTTTTGTGCCGACGCCCCTTACCAAGTTGAGTTAACCCACCAACTCGCCGCACGGGTGCCCTTGTCAGGCGGTCACTCTGTTGTGCCTAGCACGCGATGCCCCCATGGGTGTTAGGTTCCCTGGCATGCCTAGCACACGACGCCCCCATGGGCATAGGGTGCCTTAGCGTACCCAGTATGTGATGCCCCCATGGGCATCGGGTGCCCTAGCATGCCCATCATGCAATGCCCCCATGGGCATAGGGTGCCCTAGTATGTCCATCACATGACACCCCCATGGGCATTAGGCACCTTGGAGTACCTAGCACGTGATGCCCCCATGGGCGCCCCACCTTCGTTTGCTCATCAATGCCAACAAAATATTATAATTCGTTAGTACCATGTTGCATAATCAATCAATTATAAACTGACTTTTAACACCCAAACATTACTTTAGTCACTTTTATAAAAATCATTATGATACCCCTTGGTGGGAACTCTATTCATGGGCTATCATGGGTTGACCTTACTTCTTTTATTCGGGAGCCCCTTTCCAATTTGGGTCCACCCACCAACTTGTCGCATGGGCACTCCTACCAAGTAGACATCCTGGCGTGCCTAGCTCGCGACATCTGCTAGGATGTCGAAGAGCTTTGCCTTCGTGTGGGTGTGTTTAGGGCATGGGCGTTCATTGTGCTATGAAAATTAGTCAACACAAATCATTAGCTCATCAATGACAACAAAATATTAGCATTTTTTAGTACATCCATGTTGCATAATCAATCAATTATAAATTTTCTTTTAACACCTAAACATTAATTTAGTCAATTTTCTAAAATTCATTATCATACACCCTAGTGGGAACTCAAGTCATGGGAAGTCATGGTCTAACCGTACTTTGCATGTCTTCCTAACCACCATGTCATTCGGTTCACCTGTCGCCCAACTTGTCTGGTACATCTGCTTAATGAACCATTAAAGTGAAAACTGGAAATTATGGTATAAACATAAATGAGCTTCTCTTCATTTCAGGAATAATATATTCTCTACTTAACAAGGTCAACCATGTGAATGTGGAAGCTCAGATGGCCCCTCCCCCCCTAATCACTCTCAATTTGACATACCCAATCTATCTACTATAATATATTTGAAAGAAACACAATAATATTCAAACATAAAAACTAGGAAAATAAAAAATTAAGGTGAACGAAAGAAAACAAACCAACTGAAAAAATATAAATATGTACCTTATACTTTTCAGCATTTTTTATATCGTTAATCTTCTTCCTCATCCATCTCATCATCTCTATCATCCAATTCATAATTCATGTAAAAAGGATTCACCATATCAATGTTGTCGTCATCATCATCATCATCGTATATATCATCATCTAGAACATGTTCTTCTACATTTGGTTCAACTTCTTCAAGTTTTTTATCTGACACAACATCAATATCATCTAGTTCATCCAAATTAACGTTGTCTCGATTAGCATATATTCCTTAAACTTCTTTGACATCTTAGTCTAACACTGCATGAACCTGCTTCTCCTTTACATCATTTTCTTCTTCAATTTCATCTTCTTCTGCTGCATTATACTTTATGGGCCTTCCTCTGGGATAATATCTGACAACATATGACCAACCTGTTACACCTGGAACATCTACATAAAATACCTGTTCACATTGTCTTGGAAGAACATATCATTATGATCCTCGCTCAAGATTACTTGCATCAACCATGATAAATTCGTTAGGATGCTCAATAATAGTTCTATCAAGGTCACGCTCATGGATTCATAGCCTAAACCATTTGACATCAAACATGCCTATTTTTAATGATTCAAAGTCACACTCAAGTATATCAAGCAGATACCCATAGTATAGATTCTCATAGAGTTTTTTATGTATGTCACCTCTAGAGGGAACATTGATAGCTTGAACTACTACAGTTATCCCACTATTAGAAGTTTTCATCTTTTCATCCAACCTTTTGATGCGAAATTTGCGAAAATTGTACCACATTTTGTTGTTGTGTTTCAATTTCATTACATCAAACACATAAAAAATGCATTATCAATTGATAATAATGCATATTTATACTTGCAAATTTTTAAAATTAAGAAAAAAAACACGACATAGCATCAATATAATTGTAAAAAAACTTAGTATGGGTGAATATGCTTACCTGATAATATTTTAAACCATATGCTAAATTAATTTCCCTCTATGTAATATTAGTATCTCCACTATGTTGAGATTCTTTGACCAATGAAGACACACCATACCATGATAACATACCATTATTAGTTTGTTTGCATCGTTCAATCCATACCTTCATCCAATCTTTATTATTCGCAATGTAAGCTCCTAATGAAAGCAGAATATTACAAGGTTCTTCTTTAAACATTGGCCACTTTTCCTCTATATTCCTAAATGCAAATCCATTTGCAAGAATTCCAAGAACACCATCTCCACTTCTATTCCTTGCATGGTAATCCATAATGTTTTCTATGCTTTTGCACCTAAAAGATTGTTGCAAACGTGGAATTATGGGAATATAATGAAGAACCTTGGGAGGCGCATTGTTTGTTACTTTATCAGTTTGATATCTACTCATCAAATTTTGGCCATTTATCTTTCAATTCATGTTCTTTATAATAGAGAAAATCATCATTAGGGCATGCATGAATATCTTGATACTTCATTCCAATGTCTTTCATAATGACATGTAAATCTTGGTAAGTACGAGGTAAAACATTTGATTGTGGTAACATCAATTCACCTAGTAATCTACAATAAAAAAAATAGTATTGGTTAATGACTAAACAATATTAATCATACATATTGCATTCAAATGTTACAAATTAATGAAATGATGTAGATGAACGTACTAACATTAAAAACAATGAAAAAAATAATTGCTTTATCATGTCTATAGTACTAAATGTCACAAAATATATTACATACCTTAGGATTTGTGTCAAACATGTGTTTGACAAACCACTCACCACCTTTAAGTTGACTAGCAACAATAGATAAGAGAGAAGAGATGTTTTTGAGCCTTCACAAAGAGGTTTAGTTACCATATCAAGTACAGGATAATCAAAAGAACAATCATCATACTGGTTGTCATAATCATCCATTCCAAAATTATTAAATGTCCCTTAGATCAATCTATTTGTCCCATCTTCTTCAATTATGTTATCAACATCATTATCTTCTTCCATAGGATCATTAGCTTGATCCTCAATATTAATCACTCCATGTTCTTGAACGGGCGCTTGTACTACAACCACCTCTTCCTCTTCGATAAATACCCTAGGGGGCGATACTATACAATTACAATCAATAAAGTAATATTAATATATATAGCAAATATTGAAATGTCTATATAACAACAATTTACAAATATAATATATAAGGAAAACAAAGACAACAAAGACAGAGAAATATCACAACTTAGGTGAGACCAAGAAACAAAGAAAACAAATCAATGATGATGCTTGTGCAATTTATCAAGATATTTAAGAATATGTTGAAAAAATCTAAGAAAGATGTTACTTTTCTTGACATGTAGGAAGGGAGACACTTTCTGAGATATATAGTCATGACCATAATAAAAAAACATATTGATCTTAATTTTCATTAATCATTGTAATGGCATATTATTTCTTAATGTCATATTTTTCATAACATACTTTAAAAACTTATTAATAATGCTCCATAAAAACCCATGATTAACCTATAAATCCTCTAGATCCAAATTAACCCCCTAAACAATATGCATTAACCCCCTAACACCTTAACCACATTCCCCTAAGCCCTTTAACCCCTAATCCCTAACCCTTATAAACCCTTAAACAATAATCACATATCCCTAAGCCCCTAAATTAATTAACCCCTAACTTGACCTAATCCCTTAATCAACCCTAACGAAAATAATCAAATAATATTTCTATTCCACATCAAGATGACAACATAGTTCAAACACCTCCCAAAAGAATATTATAAAATACATTTACAATAGAAAGATAATACAATTTACAATAAAAATACAATATCAAATACAATATACATATAAACATTGGCAAAAACAATCTACAATACAAAGACATATAATAAATAACTTACAAATGGATGATATTCATGTCTGCCTTCAACATGTCCATACTCTCTACAATGCTTTTTAGCTGATGTTATTAGAATTCTCCTTAGCCTTAATCCATTGCATTTTCTACAAGGGCAGTAACATTCTCCATCCTCATAAGCCCTCAATGTCGATCCCACTTATCCTTGGTCTCCTTGAGGAATGTTATGTGACATTTTTTTCACCAAACTTTCAATGATGATTTTGTTCAAAAAATAACCTCAAAATAAGTCTACAACCTTTCAAAACAATAAAAACTAATACATATAGCAACTATGTCAAAGTTATATGATGTTAGGGCCTCTACACACACACACACACACATATATATTATAATTAAAATAATATATTTAATAACTATATATATCACCCCGATCGGGGTGGGGAATTGAACTGGTAACTTCACATCAAGGAGTGCCTTAACAGAGAACCTGATCACCGTCTATCTAGGACCCGTGGACATTAATAATATTATATTTAGTTATAATATTAATGTTATATTTATTTTAATTAGTCAAATTGGTCCCATATTTGATGTTGTAAGTGCAAAAAGCCATTAATGGTGGAATTCAAGGTTATACAATGGTTACTTACCAATTGTAGGAAATTGGAAAGCACATTTTCATATTGGATACATCATCAGATATCCGATGGTAAAAGAATGCAAGTTGAATATTCGACTATAGGTGGGATCATAGGAAATCATAGGATAATCAACAGGACAGGATAACTATCGAATATTTGATGGATACATAGATGTCATCGAATATTCGACGGTAGAAAAACAGAAACCAAAAAAAAACATTTAACTTTCAATACTCGTTTCGATTTTAGCCATTCTATTGGATTCCATTGTTGGAAATTCCACCCGAATGTAGTAGTGAAAGTTTGCTTAGGTCATTAGCCTTAGTAATGAATATGGAAGTAGGTGATGAGGATTTAATGATATAAAATCTACACATCCTCAAAAGTAATCAATACATATTAAAGCTATTACATGAGTGGGATTATTGAGATATATAATTATAACATAGTAAGGCAAAAACTCAATGGATTTGTATCACCTATAAAATTAATTTGAAAATTTGAAAGAAAATTGGTTGTGAGAATGACAAGATAGAAAACATTGTTAATTTTCCCATTAGGAATATCTAGTGTTCCTTCTCTCACAGTGTCTAAAGGATAAGTACCACCAGAAAAGGTATTTTTGGTTGTGTAATCAACAATCCTATATAAGATATCCTTATTATTGACCATATGATGAGAGGTTATATAAAAAATCCTTATAAATGCACTCATGGTAAATTCAACATGTCATTGCAGAGGGAACATTAGTTTTAGAAGAAGTAAAAGAGGAAAGAATATATCTAAATATTATATTTATTCAAGGTTTCTTCTAATGATTGCATTTTCTTCAAGTTATGGGTAAAAAAATGCCCATCTTTGCATCAAAATAACAAGTCTCGATTGGTTTCTTCACCTTTGATTTGGCTTCCTTTTATGACTTTAGAGGAGAAGGGGTTAGTAATGGAGACTTGGCAATGTTAAGTAGTGTGACTCCCTTTTTTTCCTTCTTTGAGGGCTTGGTGGCCATGTTGTTGTGAGAAACTATATCAAGCACACATATTTGGAAGAGCTTCTCTTTCTTATGTGTTGTATGTTCAAAAAATTGCTCAACCAAAAGCATTGTATGGCTTGTTTCTAATGCATCTCTAGTGGAATAAAATGCGGAGAGAAAAATATTAAAGATGCTTTAAGCTTAAAAATAATAACAATGATTAAGCTTAGTGATTCCATAAGAAATGGGTTGAAATATTAAGATTTTGAATTTCATGCTGTAATATTCATTTTTTTGTAAATTTTGTCAAATCAAGAACAATGTGTTGATTTTCCCACTAATGAGCATGATCAAATTTGTTTTCCCAAAGAGTTATTGAAACTTCAACCTGACTTCTTACAATGTATTGACATATTAAATATGGAGTATGAGATGTTTGATTATCAACATGCTAATAAGGCCTCATGCTTCATGATTGTGATTTAACCATTTTACACATTTCTCATTGTTTAGTGGTGGAGCATCTAGGCCAATTATGGTTCAATATAGATCATTACTTTGAAGTAGTTCTATATAAGATTCTAAGGATAATTATTTGTTGATTGTAGAGATAAACAATAGGTATTATTGAAAACTATTCAATGGGATCTCACCCATATTTATACCATTATCAATGCAATGATCTTCAAGGTTTTGTTTTACTACATGGAAAGGAATTGCATTTATTGTGGCCTAAGCTTATATGAGGGGACGCTCCTATTGTATGTTATTGTTTGTGATACTAGCCTCTTCTTCATTACATCCAAGGATTATATCCTCTTGAAAATTCCCTTCACAAAGATAATCATTATACACAATATCAATTTCAATTAAATAGTGAAGAGATTAATTGAAGGCAAGTTGGGAGATATGTTAACCTATTATATACCCTCTTCAAAAATTATGTAGATGTTAAGATTCAAAATTTCTACCGATATAATTTCGCCTTCTCCCATTATAGTTCTTCCTCCTATTGAATAAATGAAAATTGCTAGTGTCAGTGCCATAACTGTCAAGAAATGTGAGAAACCTCTTTTTACATCTCTTGTAGAAGATGCATTTCCTTGTGATATCCATCTTGTCTAGAGAAAACCTTCTCTATCATCCACATTTATCGAGCCTTGATCTTCCTCTTACTTAATGAATTTCTACTACAATAGTTTCAAAATTTTAGCCATTTTCCTTGTAAACGTTAACAAGTTGTAAATAGGCACTCTGATCCCATCATTTAATCAATCTAAGAAACCAATCAAAATTTAATACCTACTACAAGACAAAAAAATGCCATAAAAATCAAATGTTGCATCCGAATTCAAATTCTCAAGACTATTTTCATTGCAAACTTAGGTAAAGCATATGATATATCAATAGAAAGCTAAGAAAATGAATGTATCAAACGATAAGTCAAACCCAGAACATTACTCTAATAAATTGTTGATAAACCCAAATTTCTAGTTGTGGTCATAGAAAAATCACATCCAAAATACCAAGTTTTCAAACTTCGATATCCTTGTCATTTGACCCCCACTGATTTTATTTGAACCCATTTAATTTTTCAAGTATTTTTTAGATTTGAAGTAGCATTTTGGAAATTTTGTTTAACAATTTTCAAAATCCCTTCTAAATATCATGTTTCTCTAAGGCTTTTCTCTTTTGTTTTCCCTTGAAGAAACACACCAAAAATAAGAATTGATTAAGACATTAATGCCAAATTGCAAAGTGTCAATGCAAAAATGGAAGTACAATTGCTTGTCTTGAAATAAACAGAACAAAAATATATATAAAAAGCTATGTAAAATAAATGAGTTCACATACTTATAGGGGAAATAATTTTTCAATAAATAATAATATTTTGGAGATTTGTATTGATAATATAGTATGAGATACATATGAGCAAAGGTGGAAAAAAAGATAAATATATGAAAAACAATTGTAATAACAAAACCGTGAGTCAAATCTTAAGTCATTAACAAGAGTAATTTAGGCATCATCATATGAAGATGGAGTTTTTACAATAACGAAATATGAAAAATAAAATCCTTAATTTTGTACCATTATACAAAATCATGATTAGTTCATGTACCCTCTAAATATGATGTTTTTAAATGCATTAGTTAGGTTAATGGTTTTTTTTTTTATTTATACAATAAAATTGTATGTAGGGTACAAAAGATCATTCCATTGATATCATATGTGCTAGTGTGTTTCTTGATTATCTAAATTGTTTTCCATGTTCATTTCATTTGAAATGTATTTCATTTACAAGGTTTTGAATACATGTAGTTATTTCCATTTTTTCTTTGGTTCCATCATAAATTTAGGACTTGGCTTCTTTTGCTCAAAGAATGATTTCTCAACATGTAAGGAAACAAGTTGTGTACTAATAGTAATAGTGCATTGCAAATAAAAGCAAAGTAAACGAATAGTTTTAAAAATACTATATATCTGTAGTTTCTCTCACATGATATAAAAGTAAGTTTGGTTTAATAATTAAACCTGTAAATATTTCTAAATAATTACCATGGTAAATCAGTCATGGAAGATTCAAGTTGTAAGTAATGAAAAGTTACATATATTTCTTACACAACCTTCCCAACATAAACTATATTATAAGGTTTCCAATACACCTCCCTTCATGAAATACTAAATCTTCACTAGGAAACTTATATTCATTTCTAATGAAATAAAATCCTAAGCACCCTTGGGAACCCTATCCAATATCAAGGTAAATAATTTCATGGTTTGTTTTCTTGACATAATTTTAGTACCATCAATTTTCATTAAAATGCTCCAATAGCCTAGAATATTACGGTTAATTTACTATTTTCGCAACATTAAAACCATTGTCCTATATAACTCAAATTTTCAATTTTCTCGTAAAATCAAAATTTTAATATAAATTTTGATTATAATTGGTCACATATGTTGGACATCCTTATTCAAACCCTTAATACCCAATAATGTGACCAATAAACTAATTAAAGGTGCTTATTTATTATATTAATTAAAATTTATTATTTGAGCTTTTACCACTTATTTATCCATGTTCGCTTGGGTGGTAAAATCTATAGCTTGTATTCATTTTAGTCACTTAACTTGCACGACAGTTAGTAAAGTGGTGACGTCGGTAGGGCTAGGTGTTAAGCGGAGAAACGAAAACCATGATTTCAACCTGCAACAAAGTGGCACAAACCATGTGCATTTTGACACCCTCTTAGTGGTTTTTCAAAACCATTTAATTGTGCCCCCAAAATGATTATGAGATTGATAAAATGGCACCAACATCAAAAGTGCCATACAATTATATTCCCACCTAATAGAAACATGTCGCGTGGATGTAACTTTATGTTATATGAAAGTTTGTTTGGTAAAAGTTATTTGTGGTCAAGTTTGTGGTTTAAAAAAAATATGAAGGGCGGACTCACAAAACTACAACATTTGTCTACATCCAAAGAACATTCGAGTATTTTTCATACTCTCTTACCCATTCTTATTTTAGTTAATAAATAAGAAAATGGAGATAGAGTCTTAATCCAACTTGATTTTCCAAACAATTCCATAGATGAAAACCACAATCGAAGAGGAAAAAAACTTAACAGATAGATATTCTGATATTTTTGAGACTATTCTCTCCCAATTGGATCCTCATGAATTAACAAAGGCCCCTTGTGATAAGTTTAAATATCTATGTGATTATTTGCATTTTTGGTATTCAAACCTAGCCAAATTTGTAATTCCATAAACCTATTATTTTCCTAAGTTTGTCTCTGGGTGTGTACAAACTTACTTGTCTAATAAAAAGGATATAGTGTATGTGATTGGGTTTGTCTTATTTTTTATTAATATTGAGTCTATCTTGATATTGCAATGCCTTTCTCAAAATCCTGAAGAAAAAATCCCACGTGAGGAAACACACTATTGAGTATAATAAATTGATTCCAGATGGAAAGGATGTATTGTTATAGTATTATCTAGATATCGAATGTAGTTGTTCCAAAGAACCCTCCTCCATACAAATATATGGTTTTCCTTAGGATTTCAAGACAAACAATAATTGTGATGGGTGTGATCTACCATGACCTATTGAAATTTGGCAACTCAGGGAGAATTTTCCTTCATTGGGAAGTCTTCCTCATCCGGAGAAAACCCTACTATCCCTTGTAAGAATTTAATTTGGTTAAGGAAAAATATCTTTTTAATATGAAACCCACATGTCCACAAAAGTACAAGTCGGCCTGGGCAAGGAAATTTTACCCCCTAAGTCAAATATAAATACTCATCATGTCACATCATTTGGAGTCATCATCACATCAACCATTTCTTCTCTTATGTGATTTGACTACTTATGAAATTGATCGTTCATTCTCACATGTGCGAAGGAAAGAGGGTCTTTTTCTATTGGTCAAATCTTTGTTTTGGGCCTTTAAACAATGTTGACTTTTGGGACTTGAGAATGGTTTGACTTGGTTTGAATTTGAATTTCTTATATGTTTGGAGGGTCAAGTTGATTGGAAGCTTGATCGAACTTTTTCAAAGCACTTTGACCAATGTTGAATTTAGATTCTAGGCTAGGGTTTCCATAGGTCAATGCCTTGACTTTGATTGAATTATGTGGGATAATTGTTGACTCTTTTGACTAGTTTTGACCATGCTTGGAAGGCCAACTTGACTGTTTCTATGACAAAAAATTTTGATGTTGATTTGACCATTGACCGTTGAATAGTTAGGGCTTCTTTTCTTGTTGTTGACTTTGACCAAAATTAACAGATTTGACTTTAGGCCAAATTTCACTGCTTTGCCCATTTTGGATTGGATATTGGATAGTTGACTTAGTTAGTCAAGGGCTTGACACTTTTACTCATTTTGGATGTACTTGGACATTATATCTCTCTGCTAAACATATTATGTAAATCTAATAAAAGAATAATTTGGAAAGGATTTCCCCTCTTGTGAGGTTTTTCCCTCGTCTTTGACCAAATCTTGCATCTATATTGTTCTTGGTTGTCTTCTATTATGCATTAGTTTTATTGCTCTATCTACAATTGATTATTGTTGTTGGAAGATTGTATTAGATTTTATAAATTGATTGCTAATTGAAGAGGAATTGGAATAAGTGATTTTGTTAAGCATAAAACATTGGAAAATTAACATGACCAAATTGTATATCAAGTTATTTTATAGTTTATGTCAACCATATGTCCTCCATCTATGAATTCCATTACCAAATACAATTATGATTAATATTTGGTTGATGTTATCCATTCCTAGTTTATATCATTTCAAGCAACTAGGTATTTAAGGTCTTAGTCCTATTAGGTTTATGTAATCATAGTACTTCAACATTCAAAGCTTTAACATGTTCAATTGAAGATAAAGGATGGTCTAGGAAATTCCCAGTCAGTCTTCTTCAGTTAAAAAAGGGAACATAATAAGGGATTTCCTTATTTTTTCAATCAATTATGGCATACACCATTTTGCATGAAATTTGAACACTGAGAATGCTTCTAGAACTGAATAAGGATTTTATATCTTAGCCCAAAACCCAAGGTAGGAGATTTGTTTCTACTTGAAAATTATACAATTATGAGAATCTATGGTTCATTACTTCAACCCTTTAGGTTATTAGCCTTCTTAACATGTGATTTTTTCTCTAGAGTATATTAGACAAAGACTTGACTCAAACTATATTCACTTAAATTTAAAGAAACATCATGTTAATTTTGGATTCAAGGAGATTGGTCTGTTTATAGCAAATATAAAGGTAACTTCGAGGTTAGTTGAGAGAATGCTTTTAAATTTGGATCTACAATAGGGAGAAAAATAAAATTATGACCCATAACAATTAATTTTCAATAAAAGGGTGTAACTTAGATCTACCCCTTATAACCCGAATGCGGGTGCATTAAAGTTAAATTTATGAAGGATCAGCGTCTTGGCGGCAGCTGGTACAGCAGGTGGCAGAACAATGCACCTTCCTAGGCCCTCCTGCAGATGGAAACGGTTCATATTGAATCCAAGCAGATCATCTCTCACGCGGAATTGAATGTGCAGAGGGTTCGAGACATTTCACCAGGTTTTGATTTAATGGTTGCCTCGGCTCTCCCTATCAATATCTACCCCTAGCCCCCCCCCCATGCAACTACCTCTAGTTTTACATTCTTGTAGTGCTACGAAGGTGGTGTTGCATATCTAGTTCTTCAGGCATTACAGGCACCCTCACACTGGCATCTACTTTGTTCCCTGCTCTTCTTCTCCTCCCAGCTATCCTGTTACTTTGCCCATATAGCGTCGTCGTGGTAGCTGTAGCCAAGGTGGCAGTCGTGGAGGCCGTGGGCACTCTCAGCCTACTCCTCCGCCTGTCATCCCTCTGGCCTCGGCTTCACCTACCTCAGAAACTAGCAGGCCACTCCCGCATAATTCCTTTCAAACCACTCATTTTACGTTTCAAAGTTGCCTCAATCAACCTGTTCTCTCGGCCAGCATTACGGTAATCTTCTCAGAGTTGAAGCTCGGCCTACTGTTGATGTGAACACCCCTTCAACTCAATCTCCAGGACGTAGTGTGCAGCAGAGGGTAGATGTGGGTTTCGGGTTCAATTGTGGCAATTTGCAGGCTGAAGGAAATGCCAGCGACATCTCCAAGCCTCTAGATGGTAATGAACAGAACGTTCCAGTCTCTACTCGACCAACTGATGGCTTGGATAGCATGCGACAGTTGGCAGCTCCTCCAGATGGCAGCGACTCAGCTCTTAAGGATAATGTGGACGACATGTGGATGGGCTATCCTTGCCCTATGGAGGAGGAGATTTCCGAAAATGATTTTGCTGTTTGAAGACTCCTGGGTTATGGTTGCTTCTTTGGCACTCTCTTTGTTTTTCACTCCTTTTTGTAATGCCTATATGGCTTCTGTCAACATCTTTCTGCCTCAAGCATGTAGCTATGTTATAGTTTTAAATTTTTGGCTCTGTAATTTTGCTCATGAATATCTGGGCAGTCCAGTTAGTATGGTCACAGATTATAATCTGTATTTTTTTGAGATCTATCACTCTGGCCTATTTTCTCTATATAGCCTGGGCTTTTGTATCTGGTAAATCCCAATTCTGGGACTGTTTGTTTGTCCTGTTGGACCATCCTGAACCTCCTCTGAGGTCTCGACCGCATTGTAACTATATTTTTACTTTATTAATAGAATTAGTCTTTACATAGAAAAAAAAAAAGATCTACCCCTTATAAACATTAGGAAAATCCATAATTACAAAAAATTGCAAATAAGGACAATTGTGAGAAAGTTACGGTCAATTCAATTGCATTAGAATTTTGTTACATTAAATTGTCAATCTAGGTTTGTAAACTTATGAAGTGTATGGAAAAATATATGCAACGATTTAATTTCTAACTCGATCAAATGTAAATTGACATGGAAGGAAATTCTATTCTATGAAAGCAAGCAAATTGACTAAAAGAAAATTTTAATGTAGTAAAGCAATATAAATCTAAACTAGGAAGCGATAAAAATCTTAATCTAGGAAAGCAATGGAAATATAATTGAGAAAAGCAATAGAAATCTTAGACTACGAAGGCATTAGAAATTTAATCTAGGAAATCAATAGATATCTTAGTCTAGGAGATCACTAAAAATTTAATTTATGAAAGAAGGTAAACCTAATCTATGAAAGCATGTAAACTTAATCTAAGAAAGCATAGAAACTTAATCTATGAAACCATGTAAATATAATCTATGAAATAATTTGAAATCTAGTCTATGAAAGAAATTGAAGTATAGTCTATGAAAGCAATTGAAATCTACAACTATAAAAAATGAAAGGGAAGAGTGGACATGCTTGGCAAAAGGGGCCTTCCAATGTTAAATAAGAACATTAGAAGTTGAAAATTAGGATAGCATCATATATTAAATGAAATAGGCTTGGATCAAGCTCCAAAAGATTGAAGTCTAGCTACAAATAAATCTCTTCAAGTATTTAGATTACAAATTATAAATTTCTTCTTCCTTTCCTCTCCTCTCAATGGAGAAAGCACTCCAATTTTTACAAGAGTTTCTTTGACAAAAGAATAAGAAAATGATAAATTAATATCCACTTTTATCTCAAGTAGGTATTGTTACATACATTTTGTCAAAGTTCCAAGGAAGCATATTTTCCAAAAAAAATCAAACGATCAGATCATCAATCAATTGTTTATTGAGTCATTATAAACCCATTTTGCAAGTTTATAATGTAAATGATGCTAGTAAGATTGTGTGTGTACATAACAACCTAAGTAAGTTTATTATTTTAAGCTAATTGGCTAAATTATTTTATTACAAACACTTAGTCTACTAGATCATATTGTTTCGCAGAATTGGGTGTGTAATTTAAGGGTCTAAGCCAAAAAAAAAAAAAAAATCCCCTCAAGTGTCAATTAATTAAATTTTCTAGCGAAAATAGATTAAAATCATAAGCCAAAAATTTAAATAATTAGAGTCGAAATTAAATGTACAAAGAAATTAAATTCTCCAAGTGGAAAAATTCATGGGTCTCAAAGGAATTAATTTTTGGAGGTCCCCTACCAAGGGAATATTGGAAATTTCAAGAAACATTGGACCCTTGGACTTTGGTGGTTAAGTCAAAGTCAATTGTTTTAGGAAATTAGCCCAAAATAATTGATTTTGAGCTAATAAAAATGGGCTAAATGAGAAATTCAAAAATTCCTCAAAAATAATTATTTTAATGGCGGAGATTAAAAGTTGATCAAGGATTTATCGACGACCGAGATTATTTTCACAAAGATCAAGCCAACTAGCTGTTATTTTTCCACTTAGAGGATTTATCTATAAATTAGAGTCATTTCAGTCTCAAGCCATCTTATTTTTGGCTAAACAAAATCTGCAAAAAAACTGATGTAATGTTATTGTCCCGCTAGATTTTTAATCATAATAAATACTTTGGGGTACATTTCATGGTGTTCATTGTTCATTGATTTGTGGTATGCGTTGGGTAAGGGCTTTCCTATATTGTGATTAATATTGTTTTAAAGTTTGTTTTTCATTATTAGGAGATAAGATCATTCTATTGGTAGATTTTTTGTTTATCTTAGGTAATCTGATTCATCATATGTCTAACAAGCTTTCTTGATAAAAATATATAGTGTTTACAAGTTCCCCAGTCCTTGGGCAACAAGTTCACAAATTGTGAGCATGAACTGACGTTGTTTAGACTTCAAATATTTGTATGATTTATCTGAATTTGGTAAGGTTGTAGCTTGCATTTATTTTCCAAAGTATTATTAGCCATTTATCAAAGAAAAACTCTATAAAATTTTATTTCTCAAAATTTCTTTTAAAAAACAATGTGTATTTGTAAATTTTGTAAATAAATTTGTAAATTATTTTTTCTAATTGGGGTTTTGGGATTTTTAGACTTTTGTATATATTGGGGTTTTGGGTATTTTTTATTTCCATTTTTTGCAGGTGAAATCAAGTGAAAGAGCTAGAATAAGAGCTAGATCTAGGCCCTTGAGGATAAGATCTAGTCTCCAAATTTTTTGCAGGGCCAGGCATTGAAGAAATTGAACAAGGTTGTAGATCTTAAGCAAATAAAATTTTATGAAGCAAGAGTTTGAAGTTTCAGCCTTCTCGAGCCTGGATATAGCTTCTCCAAGGTCGGTATTAACCTCCTAAGTCCCTATGTCAGTCGTAGAAATCCCAACGTCATGTTTTTCGGCCTCTTTAGGGCTGGTTGTAAGCCCTAAGGGGCTCGACCCCCTTCTTTTGCCCCAATGTCTAAGGTTTTAGGCATTTTTAGGCCCGACTATGAGGCCTAAAAGCCTTGGCCTCCTCTTTCAACCCTCCTTCCCTTGGTCATGTCCCTTGTGGATCCCATGACAGACCTTTAGGGCTCCTACCCTATGCTGCTAGCTGTAAGAGGGCCTCCTCCCTTTAGTGTCAAGCATTCTTGGCCTTTTCCCGCCTCCTTTGCCTCTTCCTTGCTCTTCCTTAGCCTTTCTCCCTTCCCTTTAGTCGTCTTCTAGCCCATGTTTGACCTCTGTCCATTTTCGAAATTTTTTGGGGACTAAAGCTTGGTGTGTTTTGCAGAAAATTTGGTTCTGATTTGGTGTTTTCAAGGGGAAAAATCATTGCAGAAATTTTGACAAGTTTTGGGCAAGTCTGCTTCAAGGCCTTAGGCCTAAGGTTTTCTCTCTAAACCATCATTTTCTCATTGTTTTCCTACAACTGCAATACTTCATAACTGTGAATTAAAAGCCCTAAAAAACATCTAATTGGTCAAAATACTTCTAAAATTGCATAGTAAAATTTTCATAAATTTTGGCCACTTGGGCATTGCATATTTAGCCTAGATATACTTATTAGTTTGGGAGAATATCTTTGCATAACTAAATAATCAGATCTTATATTTTCTGAATATTGCATTTTAGAAGGCTAAAATTGGCAAGCTTACTCTAAGTTTTGGGCATAATTTGGCATTTTTTGTAGCACTAATAACTCACATTTTACACATTTCCTTACTGTTGTAGTAATTATTGTTCAGATCTGATATTTTATGAACATAACATCTTAAGAGGTCTAAAACTCATAAATCTAACTTGGCAAGTTGTTGGGCATCTCATTGTTCATATCTAGTTACTATATTCTTGTTATCTCTTGGAGCTAAACCAATTTACTTGTTGAGGTCCTAAAGTTAATAAGTGCTAATCATTTTGAAGTGCTACTGCTAATTTTGGTTGATTGGAATCTAAAATTCACTTGTCTTGTCTTAAGTTATAATAATTACTAGATTTCACACTTAAATCACTCACATATCTAAGCTCTAGATCATCTAATCTTGCTTAAAGCATTCAAATCGTTTTGGCATTCAAATCTAATTGACATTGCAGTTGAATCATCGTTGAATAAGTGTTCTAAGTTAATATTGTGCTCTTTCATAATCTTAAGAAGCTTGGGTAATTTTATCATTTATCTTGTGGAATTGGCATCTTAATTTTGCTCCTGAGCATATTTTCATTATTGGCATAAGTTTATCTTGTGATTGGAATTCTTGATCCCATTGGATAATTGTTCTAATTTTATTGGTTAAGCAGCTTCTAATTTGATTACATTTTCACATTGGTAATTGGCATTTTCTTGCTTAAAAGATTTCATTTGATTTACAAGTACTTTTTTCCTTGAATATTCATCAATAACTTAAAGTACTTAAGTGATATTAACCAACAATTTCACTCATCATCTCTATGTTGGAAATAATACTGAGAGGGGGTTTGAATCAGTATATCAAATTCTTTCCAATTTATACAAACATTTGCAGATATGACTATTGAAACTTGCATATACCTTCCAGACTTATAATTTAAATTATTTTTCAGATGTTGGTCATTAATTCGTATGTCAGAACCATATAATAATGAACATGAACAAAAAATAGACAGTCGCACCAAAGAACACAAGATGTAAGGTGGAAACCCAATGTGGGTGAAAACCACCTGCTGCAATATGTCTCTATCTTCTTTCAATTAGAAACTTCTTTTTAACAATAATTCTACACTGGTGTAGTCCTTTACCAGTACGCAGCTGCAACCTGCAAAGAGCTACAACCCTCTCGTTTCCCAGCTTCTCCTGGAAGGAGCTACAACCCCCTTAGCTCTTGTACTAGCTGAGATACTAGTACGTAGGTGCTGACCTACAGAAGGCTACAACCTTCTCTTTTCTTCCAGGGACCATGTTTCATACATTTTCAGACTGGATCCATGAACATCAAATAGACATCAAGTATATGTGCATCAATCGATATCCTTTCTACAAACGACTACTGAATCAACCAATAACTTCTCAGAATGCAGTAACCAGAAAACAACACCAATTCTGAACCCAGAACACTACAGAAATAGACAAAAGTAGCTAAAATATATTTCAAGAAAAGTCTGCAACTTCACCAATGAAAACCTGCGGATATCTGCACTTCTGCTATGTCAAACCTACGCACCTCCGCACATGAGTTGTCTCTCTCCTGTGCACCTCTGCACC
Source organism: Pinus taeda (assembly GCA_000404065.3). NCBI lineage: Eukaryota > Viridiplantae > Streptophyta > Pinopsida > Pinales > Pinaceae > Pinus > Pinus taeda. The sequence goes on from APFE031154325.1 coordinate 194,399, forward strand.
TGCGCTGTATCTAGCTTACGCACCTGAGCTGTCTATGGCATGCGCACCTCCACATCTGCGCTGTGTCTCGCCTGCGCACCTCCGGGTATAGACAATTTATCAGTCCTCAAATATACCCCTAACTGTCAGATTCACGAATCTGATCATGAGCCAAAGAGATCTCGACCCATCAATAGAACTGTGTTCTAATGCTCAGGTCTCTCCTTGATTCAGGTCCAGCTATAACTCACCAACAGATCCCCAGTATTTCAGATCTTGTTCTTCTTAATATGTTTAACACACTTGTGTTCAGCCAAATGATTTCCTTTCCTTTTCATAGCCTAGGCCTTACTCAAACCATGGTCCAAAACCATTGAGATCCAATACTAGGGACCAAAAACCTGGGTTCAATATTTTAGAGGCAAAACCACAGACCAAAACCATAGGATCAAAAACGTCGGACTAAATACCAAGGACAAAACATAAGATTTTCCTCGTGCGCGTTTTTCTCTGCATGAAAGTACGTGCACTTTAGGTTCGCACCTTTTGTTCAGAATACCTGCGAACATGTATGCACCTTTTCAACAGCGCACCTATGGAACTAGCCTAGGGCCGCAGCTTTGTGAACATGAACCTGCGGAGATCTCATTTTCTTCATTCTTTGAGTCTGATCATCAATTATTTTGCTACTGACCTACTGCAGTATGATCTGATACATCTAATATCTCTTCTGTAGATTCATCTAGTTATATAAGAGAGTTGTTCTTCTATGAGTGGGTTGTCCTCAAGTATAATACATGCATCATAATGCCAACAATCTCCCCTTTTGGACTTGATGGCAACAACCCCAAATCACTCTCCCCCTTTGACATCAAGGGCAAAGGGCTGACCAAAATCTTTCCTTGATAAACATTCCGTTGTCCATACTCCCCCTAAGTACCTGTTGAATTCTCTAAATGAGTTCCCCTTTTGTCCATGCTCCCTCTGAGTACATTCTGCTCTGCTGAAGTGTGTTGTTCATGCTCCCCCTGACTGTAAGCAAGGTCTACAAAAGGATGTTATATAAGAATATGACTCTATATATCATAAGAGACCCTCCTATCATCAAAGACTCATACATACATCCATCTCCCAACCAAGTAGGAATTGAATCATCTGATACACCATGCATTGACACATGACTCAACAAAAACATTGCTGCATCCATCCCAGGCATAGTGGGGAAACCAAGATAGGCCATTACATGACCTTGATAAGACAATACAAGACATAGAGATGAAATTTCTACAACAAGACTATGATAGGTATCAACAATTAATCATCAACAGCATCTGATAGACATCATTTAGACCAGTGACCATGATCTCCTTCTGCACTTTCTCCACCTGAAACCAAAAATAGGTTGTGGAATTTATCCAAGATAATGCTAGCAATGCATTATTAGAAGAATATATGCTTCCCCTAAACCTGTGCCAGATGGTCTCTGACAGACCCATATTAGACTCTTCTCATCCTTTCTTTTCTTCAAGTCGACTGTACCTACATAAACCAGCGTATGTACGCGTATACCCCATATGAAACACACATACAATAATATCTAAAAGATTCAACAACAAGATGATGTGTCAACTACCCCCAGCTTCTATCTGAGGTATTCAAATGTCTCCCTAGGCAGAGGTTTGGTATGTATATCAGCAACTTGTTCCTTGGAGGGAACATACTCCAATTTGACCTTTTGTTCAAGCACTTGTTCCCTTAGAAAATTATACTTGATAGGCATGTGCTTAGTCTTTGAATGTGTAACAGGATTTTTTGAAATACTGATTGCACTTGTATTATCACAAAAGATGGAGATAGGTGGAGTACAAGTGATTTGAAAATCTCACAAAGTTTGCATCATCCAAAGAAGTTGTGTGCAGCAAGATGTAGCAGCCACATATTTTGCTTCGGCTGTATATAAAGCAATTGAACTTTGTTTCTTGCTGAACCAAGATACTAATATGGACCCCATAAAGAATGCACCACCACTAGTGCTTTTTCTGTCATCCATGCTTCCTACCCAATCTGCATCTGTATATGCATGAAGTGTGAGATCTGCATCTCTAGGATACCATAAGCCATAGTTTTGTGTTCCTTGAAGATATTTGAAGATCCTCTTTACTGCCTGAAGGTGTGCTTCCTTTGGATTAGCCTGAAATCTTCCAACTATTCCCACTGCATGCATGATGTCTGGCCGAGTTCCTGTCAGATAGAGTAGACTGCCAATCATGGATCTATAGGTCGGTTGATGTATTATTGTTGATTCATCATTAGCGCTAAGGCTACATCCTGTTACCATAGGGGTACATACCGGTTTCGAGTCTTCCATGCCATATTTCTTCAAGATATACTTTAGGTACTTGGTTTGTGATAAAAATATACCATCTTTATCTTGTTGGATTTGTAAACCAAGGAAGTAAGTCAGCTCACCAAGCAAGGACATTTCAAATTCTTTTTGCATCACCAAAGCAAGGCTTTGACTTATGGCTTCTTCATTGCTACCAAAAATGATATCATCAACGTATACAACAAGTATTAGTAATTTATCATTATCAATTCTTATATATAGATTGCTATCTACTGAGCCTTTTGAAAAACCTTGTTGATGGAGGTATTTGTCCAGACAATAGTATCATGCCCTTGGAGCCTATTTAAGACCATAGAGTGCCTTCTTAAGTCTACATACAAGTTTTGGATCATTTCCAAGGATGAATCCATCTGGTTGCTCAATATATACTTCTTCTTCTAGGTCCCCATTCAGAAAGGCAGTTTTGACGTCCATCTGAAATACTTTGAACTTATGAAAGCTGGAGAGAGCAAGGAACATCCTTATAGCCTCAAGTATGGCAACTGGTGAAAAATTTTCTTCAAAGTCTATGACTTCTTGTTGCACATACCATTTACAAACAAGTCTTGCCTTATTTCTAACCACATCTCCATTTTCATTTAGCTTATTTTTGAAAATCCATTTTGTCCCTGTGACATTCTTATCTTTTGGTCTAGGAACCAACTCCCAAGTGTTATTCTTTTCAATCTACTCGAGTTCTTCATCCATGGCCTTGACCCAACATTCATCTTTGCAAGCCTCTCTTACATTTTGCGGCTCAGTGGAGGAGAGGAATGCTAGATAGCTTGAAGCTTCTGAAATGGTTCTTCTTGTTTGTACACCTGCCTCTTTCTGCCCCAAAATTTGAGATTCCGGATGATTCTTCTGAATGTATCTGGATGGAGTCTTCTCTTCAATCCTTATCTGTTCTTCTGGTGCCTCATGGGTTTCTTCTTCATCATGAATTTGATTTGATGTTGACAAATAGTCTTTGTCATCTTCGAATTCTTCCGATTTTACCTGTCTAGGAGTGCTTCCTTCTTCATCAACCACTACGTCAATGCTTTCAACAATTTTTCCAAGCCTTGTATTGTAACATTTGTAAGCTTTGTTGTGGGGAGAGTAGCCAAGTAAAATGCCTTCATTTGCTTTAGGTTCAAACTTGCCAAGATTTTCATCAGTCCTTTTAATGTAGCATTTGCTTCCAAAAATTTTGAAGTATTTTACCATGGGAGTCTTACCATACCAAATTTCATGAGGAGTTTGAGTGTTGTTTACCTAGACGTTTGTCTTGTTGAGGATAGTAATAGCGGCAAATGCGGCTTCACCCCAGAAGGTTGCAAGAGTTCCAGACTCATCAAGCATAGCACGAGCCATTTGTTGAACCATTCTGTTCATCCTTTCCACTACTCCATTTTGCTGAGGAGTCCTTGCAGCTGAGAATTCCCTTCTTATTCCATGTTCTTCACAAAATTTGAAGAATTCATCTGAGGTAAATTCCCCTCCTCAATTGGATCTGAGATATTTGATTCTGCGATCTGATTCGTTTTCAACCAAAGCTTTGAATGACTTGAAATTTTTGAAGGCTTCATCTTTATCCTTCATGAGTCCTATCCAACACATCCTTGAAAAGTCATCAATGAAAAATATGAAGTACTCTTCTCCTCGAGGTGACCTCTTCCTAGTTGGACCACATATATTGGTGTGAACAAGTTCAAGTGGCCTGCTAGCTGATCCATCCTTCTTAGGAAAATTAGTTCTGGTTTGCTTACCAAATTGACATGATTTGCATATTTTATTGTCTGGAATTCTGATGTCAGGAAGATCACGAACCGCCTGATATCTGCATGCTTTCCTTATCTGGGAGAAGCTAAGATTCCCCAATCTTCTGTGCCATAGCTAGTGTTCATCATTCTTTCTTAGATAGCATTGTTGTTCTCCTTCTTTGAATATGTATAAATTATTTGGAGTTCTTGTGCCTTTGATCACTGTTTTTCTTGTGTCAAGCTCATGAACAATACATCCATTTGATATAAATATTACCTTAGTTCCTTGATTGCACATTTGACTAACACTCAATAGATTATGGTTTAATCCATCAACATACATAACATTTCCAGCTTTGACTTTCTTTTTCAACTGAGTAGAACCTTTACTTTTATGAACGCAGGGGTGTCATTTCCAAATGAGACCTTCTTTTCCCTTTTTAAGGCAGTATATGACTGAAGTTTTTCTTTATCACCTGTCATATGTTTTGAGCATCAACTATCAATGTACCATTTATTTTCCTGTCCTTCCGCATATAAGGCTATCCCACATCTTTCTAGTTACGGTTCCTTCTTTTTTCGTGTTTTGGGATTCAATGAAGCTGGCTCCTTCTCATTTGTTTGCCGAAACCTGCTTCTGCATTCAGAATCTTCATGACCGAAATTGTTACAAATAGAACATTCTATTTCATTTTCAAGAGCAGAGAAGTTATTGTAAGTCCTTTTCATGATCCCAGTCATACTTCTTTGTTTTTCAGCTTCCCTAGTCATGATGGTCTTGTAGGCAACACATTGAGCAGCCTTATGACCAAAGTTATGACAAGAGAAACATTGGTCATTGAAGAAATTTCGGCGATTATCAAACCTATCAATCGATCGATTGTAGTTTCTATTGACATCCATTCTTGAGCCAAAATGAGAATGATTTACCTGAGGTTGATTGAAGTTTCTTTTCATCCTTGAAGTAGATTGCCGCCGACTTACTTGGGAATCTTTGTTCATTCTTGAAGTAAACGGTCCCTAATTTATCTGATAGTCTGCATTATGCTTTTGTTGTCGATTGTCAACCTATTCACTTCTTCGTGCTGCATCAGGTTAACTTTTGGAGGTGGATGGCTTCTGTGCTTGCTTCTGTGCTTGAGACGTTTCTTCAGAGTATCTAAGACCTATCTTGATTAGAGGAGAACGATGCACTTTGATAATCTCATCTAAAGTTTCAGATCCTTTAGCAAATCTAAGATTAAGAGCTTTTTTTTTCTCAATTTCTTTTCTAAGTCCCACAATTTCACATTCTAACTCTTCATTGTGTTTATCTCTTTCAGCAAGTTGGAACGTCAAAGTGTCTATAATCTTGTTCTTTTCTTCTAAACAAATTTTGAGTTTAGAAATTTCTTCATAAATATCTTCTTCATTTATAGCATCCAAGAAGTCATCATCTTCAAAAGCCATCAAAAGTCTATTATCATTACCTTGATCATATTCATCACTATTTGAAAGTCCATCACTGTCTTCATGTGTATAATAGTTCTTCTTACTTACATTCTGTTTTCTGTTCCATCTGACAGGTTCCTTACCTTTGTCTAGTCTATCTTTATGAGGGCACTTTGCAGCATAGTGACCGACTCTCCCACAAGCAAAGCATTTGAAGGGCAGCTTACCTCTGAATCTACCAGTTCCCCGTTGAAGGTTCTTGACAAAAATTTATTCTTCCTCTTCTTCTGACATATGTCCCGACTCATAGTAATCTCCTTTTCCTGAAGCCTTGAATGCAGCTTCTTTCCTGTCTGATGGTCCTCCTTTTCTCATTTCGTATGCAGTTAGAATTTCGTGCAACTGTGACATGGTAAGGTTCTGTAGATTCTACTTTTCTTCTATGGCAGAAACTTTTGAATCAAACTTGGGAGACAAAGATCTTAGAACCTTTTCAACCACAATAACTTCTTTTGTTTCTTCACCCAAGTTTTTCATAAAATTTACGATCTCATCTATACGTAGGAAGTAGCTAGCCACACTTTCATCATTATGCATTCTGAGAATTTCATATTGAATTCTAAGAGTTTGTAATTTTTCTCGTTTTACCTGTTCATCTCCTTCATAGCTCAGAACTATCTTGTCCCATATTTCTTTTGTGCTTTTGAGTTGCATAACCTTGACGAATTCTGATTGGATAGACTTCCTAATAGAGTATTGATAGCTTTTGAATTTGTTTCATATTTCTTCTTGCTAGCTGCATCTGTAGGAGTTGTTGATGGAAATGTGTATCATGTTTCCACAATATCCCAAACTTCTGCACCAAGAGATTGAAGATAGGCAGTGATTCTTACCTTCCAATAGACGAAGTTGCTCCCATAAAAAATCGGTGGCCTGATAGATGCTTCCTTTTCGTAGTAGCTCATGATGATAGATCTTCCTTCAAGCGATCAAGCTTTTCCTGAAGGACCTGCTCTGATACCAATTGTTGGAAATAATACTGAGAGGGGGGTGAATCAGTATTATCAAATTCTTTCCAATTTATACAAACATTTGCTGATCTGACTATTGAAATTTGCATATACCTTCCAGACTTATAATTTAAATTAATTTTTTATATGTTGGTCATTAATCTGTATGTCAGAACCATATAATAATGAACAGGAACAAAAAATAGACAGTCACATCAAAGAACACAAGATGTAAGGTGGAAACCCAATGGGGGTGAAAACCACCTGCTGCAATATGCCTCTATCTTCTTTCAATTAGAAAATTCTTTTTACGATAATTCTATACTGGTGCAGTCCTTTACGAGTACGCGGGCTGCAACCTATAGAGAGCTACAACCCTCTCTCATTTTCCAGCTTCTCCTGGAAGGGAGCTACAACCCTCTTAGCTCTTGTACTATCTGAGATACTAGTACATAGGTGCTGACCTACAGAAGGCTACAACCTTCTCTTTTCTTCCAGGGACCACGTTTCATACATTTTCAGACTGGATCCATGAACATCAAACAGACATCAAGTATATGTGCATCAATCGATCTCCTTCTACAAACAACTACTAAATCAACCAATAACTTCTCAGAATGCAGTAACCAGAAAACAACACCAATTCTGGACCCAGAACACTGCAGCAATAGAAAAAAGCAGCTAAAATATATTTCAAGAAAATTCCGCAACTTCACCAATAGAAACTTACGGATATCCACACTTCTGCTGTGTCAAACCTGCGCACCTCCGCACTTGAGTTGTCTCTCTCCTGCGCACCTCCGCACCTGCACTGTGTCTAGCTTTCACACCTTCACACCTGAGCTATCTATGGCCTGCGCACCTCCGCACCCGCGCTATGTCTCGCCTGTGGACCTCCAGGTATAGACAATTTATCAGTCCTCAAATATACCCCTGACTATCAGATTCACAGATCTGATCGTGCACCAAAGAGATCTCGACCCATCAGTAGAACTGTCTTCTAATGCTCAGGTCTCTCCTTGATTCAGGTCCAGCTATAACTCACCAAAAGATCACCAGTATTTCAGATCTTGTTCTTCTTAAGATATTCAACACACTTGTGTTCAGCGAAATGATTTCCTTTCCTTTTATAGCCTAGGCATTACTCAAACCATGGTCCAAAACCATTGAGGTCCAATACTAGGGACACAAAACCTGGGTTCAATAATTTAGATGCAAAACCACGGACCAAAACCATAGGATCAAAAACATCGGACTAAATACCAAGGACAAAACATAATATTTGCATCGTGCGCATTTTTCTCTGCATGAAAGTCCGTGCACTTTAGGTTCGCACCTTTTGTTCGGAATACCTGCGAACATATCTGCACCTTTTCAACGGCGCACATGCGGAACTAGCCTAGGACCACAGCTTTGTGAACAGGAACTTGCAGAGATCTAATTTTCTTCATTCTTTGAGTCTAATCATCAATTCTTTTGCTACTGACCTGCTGCACTATGATCTAACACATCTGATATCTCTTCTGTAGATTCATCTAGTTATATAAGAGAGTTGTTCTTCTATGAGTGGGTTGCCATCAAGTACAATACATGCATCATAATGCCAACACTCTACATAAGCATTCTAGGCATAACTTGCATTAATAACTTACCTCCAAGCATAAGCTTAGTTGATAGACCCTATGAGAACCCTTTCTCATCTAACTTGAGGGATTCAACTCTTTTTAGTGGTTAACACATTGACCTTGCAGTCATCAAAGCCACAATCTTTGTAGCGTCAGAGGCACTAGGTGGTTGGAACATAGGGGTAGGTATCGTTAATCAAGCCTCTGCTTGCTTACCGTTGGATTCCATTCCACAACCTACTCTAAAGACTGGTCTCAAAATAGTTAAGAGGGAGGTTCCATTTAGACTAGGCATATAATCTAAAATTAACCAAGATCCTTGCATTACACCTAGTTTCAAGGAATTGCATCTCATTAAGGTTACTTGGTATTGATTTGTAATAAACAAGAATTTTGACTCCATAAGGCACTGGTCTCATTTCAAAATCTACTTGAATCCTTAAGCCTTGCTAAATTAGAGGGTCTACCTCCCATAGCTTGTTGTTGGGAGACAACTCAAACAGAGTGGATGGGGATCAGAGTGACAGTCCCCGCCCTGAGTCGTTATTGTGGTGCCTATACAATTTGAGTGACAACATTTTTTGGCGTTTTTTTTGGGGACCATATTGTTCTTAGTGCTTCAATGACATTTCCTCATCATATCATCATTTTCATTCTTCATCATTCTTCATATTTTCATCACCTTATCTTTTTCCTTTCACTAATCCTTTCATCTTCCCTATCTGCATCTTTAGCACCTGGAAATTTCAGTTGGTTTCCTGTTTGGGTGGTGACTCCACTTATTCATCCATTATTTCTTAGACAAAAATCCCTCCCTGATATCCATCTTCTTCTCCCTAACTAACTTTTTTATTTTTGACTTTTGGATCTTGGAGTTAGATTCATGTTTAGGTGGTAACTCCACTTCTTTCATTTCTTGCAAGAATTTATGCTAGAAGCTCGCTTCTTGTGGATCTCTTATTTTTCTTGAACAAGGATATCTCTCTCTCTAACATCCATTAGCTCCTTTCCCCTTCAGTAGGTCATCATGGATGACTTGTTTGCTCCTTCTCTTCACTGACATTCTTCATGATCTTTCAGGAGAGGCCATTGATAATTTTCCTTCTTTCACAGGTAATGATGTAGTCACTGCTAGTGATCATCTTACAAAGTTTGTTTTTTGTATGGTAAAGTTTCATGGCTATGCATATGATGAACACGAGGATGTCAAGATGTGACTCTTTTTTATTTTAGTAAAAGACATGCACAGGAATGGTTTTGAGACTTCCGTGATGAAACCTTTGACTCGTTACGATCAATTTTTGAGGCCTTTGAAGATAAATATGGAAATAAAATGGGATCGCCTTGTGCCTCTAGAACTAAAAAAAGAGATGAGATTAGTCATCTTGTAATATTTTTCATGATGAATCCACTTGTACAGTTGCAAGAAGAATCTACAATAGTGAAAAAGCAGGGACGAATTGTCTAATTGGTATCGACGATAAAAAGGAAAAAGATAAACAACTAATAAGTTGACTCAAGTGATGAAAACCATGGAACTAAATCAAGAGAAATTGATGGAAGATCACGCTAAGGATATGAGTGTTGAAAAGTGTGCAACAAGAAATGTAAAAATATAAATTGCTAAAAATAGTAGTTTGGCCAGTGTGGAATTTTGGCCATCTTGGGTGAGAGGTGAAACTGCTAAAAATAGCATTTCTGGGTCCCTTCCTATTCATACCAGTCCCTGGTCTATCTATAGGAAGTAAATTCGAATTTGGTCTTACCAGCAGTTTGGAATATTAATTAATTAATTCTCCATGAGTTAATTAGTTAGGGGAAAATAAAACTTGAAGTCTTTGTGAGAACATGCAATAATTTCTCCACTGATTAGGGAATGTGTCCTTGATTTTCTCCACTGATTGAGGCATTAAGGATGAGTTCTATATTGAGAGGATCAGTTGACTTAGTTTAACTTAGTCAAGTTTAGTTATATTAATTTAACAAGTTGTTAAATTAATGAGATATAGTTTGTTGATGCTTGCATGCATGTGACAAATGTTATTTTCAGATAACTGTGTATTCACTCATGGATAACTAATGCATGTCAATTCTATCAGAGACCCAGTTGAGATCAGATGTGGGACAATGTACTATCAGATGCTAGGATATTTCTAGTAAGTATTCCTTGCATGGGGAAGGAAGCTTCTTCTTTCTATGACTACGTAGTTGGACCTCAGGTGACAACAGGTATAATCAAGCTAATTTACATGTGTTTTGTAATTGGACCCCAATCAAAACTGCGTTAGGAAATAGGAGCTTGGACCTAAGGTGTAGCCTTTATATACAGGGCTAGGTAGTCCATGAACTTTATCATCAAAGTACAGAACGAGCATGATAGCTTTTGAGCTGATTCTTTTTGTATGTTGTTGAGGATTTCCACTTGATTGATAATACAGAGATGGGGTTTTAGGCTAGTGCTTTTCTCGGATAAATTCTTTTGTGTTATGTGTGATTGAGTCCTTCTTATCAGTTATATGTTTTCATGCTTGATGTTGCTCATGTTTGATTAAGCATCCGCAAAGTTTATGGTAGATGTAGATCTTGTATTATGCTTTAGTACATTGCATATATCAGTTGGATCTGCAGGTGACATTTCTACATGATATCAATGAGCTAGCTGATTTGTAGAGAAAAATCTACATGGTATGAGAGAACTGCATACAGAGTGAGAGAGAAGTTGAAGTTTGTGGTTTCTAAATATTGAATTGAGTTCTTATCACATCTATTTCATCGATGATGTTCTATGGTTTGAGACTCGAATATGTCCTTGATGGCAGTTCGAATTATATAGCATAGAAGGATCACATGGAGGAAGTATTAGAAGATAATGGCCTTAAGGACTTCATTGATAAATAAGTCCCGAAGCCAACTGATGCTACCCAACTGGCAGAATGGAAGATGTGTGTGGCTAGAGCAAGGATAATCCTTCTGGAGGGAGTTCGAGATCACATTATCTCGAGCCCCCATGGGAAGGAGACTCCGTTTTCAATGTGGAAAAAATTGAAAGATCTTTATCAGAATAGCAGTGATCAGAGGAAGTTGGCACTGAAGGACAAACTTCGAAAGATCAAGTGTGAAAAGGATGACACGATCTCTACGTATCTGAACAAGCTCACCTCATGCAGGGATGAGCTTGGAAGTGTAGGGATCATGACAGCAGATGATGACATGGTGAGTCTTGCACTCCTCGGTCTTCCTAAGAGCTAGCATAGCTACCAGGACTTGGTTAATGGAAGAGAGAAACTGCTAGATTGGGAACGACTTTGGTCGGATTTGATGCAGGAGGAGATAAGAAGAAGCACCAGAGATAGTTCTTCATCCATGGACAATGAAGAAAATTGTGCCTTAGCAAGTAAGGCAACAAGGGGAAGGAGAAGGTTTCTTTTTCCCAAATCAGTTCTTCCAATGGTGGGAAGAAGGTTGACAAATCGAAAGTGTGTGATTGCATTCGTTGTCATGAGGTGGGGCCATTATGCTGCAAATTTTCCACGGAGGAGGAAATCCAAGAAGGGATCCGGGGAAGGATCTCAAGGTGAGGCACTTGCTTCACAGTTTGAGTTGGATTTCACACTCTTCACATGCATGGTTTCATCCATGGTGGGAATTGGTTGGTTTCTTAACAGTGGAGCTTCTTTCCACATAACCGGCAACAAGAGTTTGTTCAATACTTTGGAGGAGAAAGATCTCTAGATACTCATAGTGATGGGTAACGATGAGAAGTATAATGTCTCAGGTGTAAGCACGGTTATTTTTCAGAGGGCGCATAGAGCTTGCCTTACCTTAACCGATGTCAAATGTGTACCAAGACTGAAGAGAAAATTTGTGTCGATCGTGATGCTGGAAGACAGAGGCTATGATGTAGTCTTCAGTAAGAGAAAGGTTTTCCTTAGACACATCATCACTAGACAGGTGAAGCAGATTGGTTCACGGGTCAAGAACCTATATGCTCTTGAGGTTCAAGATGCATGCAAAGCCTTGAGTAACAAGGCAACTGATGGAGACATGGTGGTTGAGAGGGAGAGTATATTACTTCTCAACATGCAGTGCTAGAAGAAGTCTCAGACGATTGTGGAGGAGCCATGATTGGTGCAGCAGCTTCAGGAGGTTGTGGAGCAGCTAGAACTAGGAAAGCTGAGTGGAGATTGAGTAGAGACATCTACTCATGCAGAGACTTCTAGTAGGGGGAAACTTCAAGCCAGGTGGGCTGAAGGATCACATGCAGCCATACCTCTAGGTAGGAGGTGGGGCGATGTAGAGTGATCATCCCAAGGAGGAGGGGCAAGATCCTTGAGGTACCCAATCTCTTTGATTCGACTTTGCTACAGGAGCCCTGATGTGGAGTAGCAGGAATTGACTGATTGGGTAGAGACATATGCGGATGGAGTGGCAGAGAGAGCTACAGTGCAGGGAATCCCAAGACAACATAAAGCATGCAAGCTACAACAATGCAAGAGGCACAAGTGTATTTCATAGTGCATGGTAGCACAGAGAAGGGTGCAACAATGCAAGATGCATGGAGATGTTGCAGTAGCACAGAGGTCAGAGAGGGAGCACTTGTCAGCAGCAGGTAGATCTTCAGAATCAGAGTATGTTTCTAGCCCAACAGAGTGGTCAGTTGGGAGTTGTTTTTGTTTCGAGTGTTGCTGGAGCAACCACACTTGGTGGATGTGTTGCATGCAAAACACTCCAGAGTTACAGGATCAGGTTCAATAGGAAGCCTTTCTTGTTGAGAGGGAATGTTGAAAAGTGTGCAACAAGAAATGTAAAAATAGAAATTGCTAAAAATAGCAATTTGGCCAGTGTGGAAATTGTGCCACCTTGGGTGAGAGGTGAAACTACTAAAAATAACATCTTCTAAAAATAGAATTTCTGGGTCCCTTCCTATTTATAACAGTCCCTGGTCTATCTATAGGAAGTAAATACAAACTTGGCCTTACCAGTAGTTAGGAATATGAATTAATTAATTCTCCATGAGTTAATTAGTTAAGGAAAAGAAAACTTGAAGTCTTTGTGAGAACATGCAATAATTTCTCCACTGATTAGGGAATGTGTCCTTGATTTGCTATTAAGGATGAGTTCTATAATGAGAAGATCAATTGACTTAGTTTAACTTAGTCAAGTTTAGTTAGATGAATTTAACAAGTTGTTAAAATAATGAGATACAGTTTGTTGATGCTTGCATGCATGTGACAACTGTTATTTTCATATAACTGTGTATTCACTCATGGATAACTGAAGCATGTCAGTTCTATCAGAGACCTAGTTGAGATCAGATGTGGGGTAGTGTACTATCAGATGCTAAGATATTTCTAGTAAGTATTCCTTGCATGGGGAAGGAAGCTTCTTCCTTCTATGACTGCGTAGTTGGACCTGAGGTGACAGCAGGTATGATTAGGCCAATTTACATGTGTTTTGTAATTGGACCCCAATCAAAACTGCGCAAGGAAATAGGAGCATGGACCTGAGGTGCAGCCTTTATATACAGGGTTAGGTAGTCCATGAGCTTTATCATCAGAGTACATAGAGAGAAAGATAGCTTTTGAGCTGATTCTTTTTGTATGTTGTTGAGGATTTCCACTTGATTGATAATACAGAGATGGGGTTTTAGGCTGGTGCTTTTCCCGGATAAATTCTTCTATGTTATGTGTGATTGATTCCTTCTTATCAGTTATATGTTTTCATGCTTGATGTTGCTCATGTTTGATTAAGCTTCCGCAAAGTTTATGGTAGATGTAGATCTAGTATTATGCTTTAGTACATTGCATATATCAGTTGGATCTGTAGGTGAGTTTTCTACATGATACCAGTGAGCTAGCTAGTTTGTAGAGAAAATTCTACAATGAGATCCATGTACACCAAATTAGAAAAGTGGGATGAAGAGCTAGATATCATGAAGGTCAATCACTTTGATCAAGTGGTCGCTGATGCAGGAGCATCTAGACCCAGCCAGCAATGTGATGGAATGGTCACATGTTGTGGTGAAATTCATTGACTGTTTGGACAAATTAGATTTTATTGAGGAGGATAAACTTCTCAAATAGTTTATTATTGTAATAAATGAGAATTGTCTTATTTTAGATTAATGATAAGATTGTTTGTATAGGTGTGTTGAGAAGCTAGGAAATAGCAGATTTCTATTACTATTCCTAGAAATAGAAGATTGTGTTGATGGAAGAATGAGTTAACAATACAGATGTAGATAAGAGCGAGAGAGGTGTGTGAGGTTTCTGGGTAGAATGAGTAGAGATTAGGATAGTTTTGGTGTGGAGCGAAAGCTCATATTAGAGGACTGTATAGGTTAAAAAGAAACAGAGTTATTCTATGTATGACCAGAAAAGGCGAAACTCTGTTTGTTACTCTGATATGAATAAAATTAGTGTTTGTATATATGATGAATTCATGAGGATTGGCGTATTTTACCTTTCTGTGTGTGTAAATTGCTGAATCGATTTAAAACTGTGTTTTATTGTGAAATTCGTAACAATTCTGTGGTTGTCAGACTCCGGTGTAATCGAATTTGTGAATTATAAACTCTGTAACACAAAGGAACAGTTTGAAAGGCTTCATGGTTTCTAGAGCAGAGTCTAATTGATATACATATCAATTATGAAATTTGTTGGCCCACAGGACTTATTGCATCGGAATGGAATCATAGAAGTTATAATTCAATTTTGAATTGAATCGGGTTTGGAATTGCATCGAATCATAGTTGTTCAATACAATAATGAGCAGGATGTGGAATGTTATAAATCAATTCTGAAATTGAATAAGGTCCGGTATAGAGATCGGTTCGGAAGTTTGTGAGAAGTCCAAAGGTGGAGCCGCGCATTGAACTGGGAGATTTCTGAATTCCGATCAAATTGAATCGGGTTTGTGGAGAAATCTACAGGTTTGGTTTTGAATCTTTGGGATCTCTGACTGCCGATTGAGTCGGATCGGAGCGGTTGTTAATCATAGCTTGTATGATCGTCGATTGAAATTGTTTTGAATCATAACGCATTGGATTTAATTACACTGTCGACAGTTGGTGGCATGTTTGAATGGTGGCTTGTGAATAGATGCGTGCTATAAGTTGAATGAGATCGGTTGTTGGTGCAATATATACATATGTATGAAACTGTTGTGAAACGCGTTTAACGTTGTTTTAAATGAAAAAGAATAATTTGTAAAGGTGCATCCTGAAGGTGGTGAAATTCTGTTCGACCATTATTTAGCAGAGTTAAAATCGATGTAGAAGGCACAGATGAGAAGTGGAGCACATTGAGATTGCTTGATATAAGCGTTGCAAAAAGGACTGTCTATTTGACGCAATTCATATAGTTGTCCAAATCTGAATGTTGATTTATAATCTGAAGGTTGAGAAAGATTAGTTTCAAAGGTCGATTTGTGAATTCCTAGAGGTGCGTAAAGAACTGAAGTGGAAGCCTTCGGAATAAATCAAAGTGTAATTAGAACACAATCGAATGAAATTCGACTGAACAGGAGGCAAGCTATAGATCAAAGAGTGATTAAAAATGTTGAAGATGGAGCTCAAGAGCACATCATAATGCAGAGACAGATCTGCTAAGTACGAGTAAACAACGCAAAGCAAGTGAATCAATACAAACGTTGAAGTCTGAAGAACTGAGGGTGCAGAGTTGTTTTAAGCTATGTCTATTTTAAACGGTAAACAGATTGATGAAGAAGGTGAATTAAGGCATGACAAATTGTCGACATGAGCAATGTTAATCCAACTTGGTATGTAGAAAGGGAAAAGGCGCATAAACAGATTTGGTACCTTGGTTCGATTGAAATGAAGAATCGAAGACACGTAATTGAGTGCAGACAAATGTTATTGGTAATGTTGGCGTGAAAGGTTTGTTTGAAACTATGTCAAGTTGAATTTAAATCATGGTCACATTGGTTTTATTGACTTTTGATTATATAAAAGTGTGTGTGAGATTGCCCTTGTATGAATAAATTGAAGAACTTCCGTATGTAGTTGAAATTGCATAGCATTGAGTTTTAACTGGACAGAGATTTGAGATGCATTTCTTATATGCATGGTAGCGTGGAAGATTATGGGTTTTGCAGGCTAGCCCTGCGTCAATTTTTGGTATCAGAGCTTGGCTCTGTTGAAAGAGTGAAGACTGCAGCAATATAGACCAAGAGAAGTTGTGAGAGAAGAACCAGATAAGTTCTTAAAAGAAGAATAGAGAAAGTCCTTAGAAGTGGCAGTGAACCTGAAGAATCCAACAAGAGATTGGACAGAGAGGACAATTGAAGTGTCTTTGAAAGAGAAAGTGAGAGATTGCAGAAGCCTAGAGGGAGCAAAGGTGTTGCTCAGGAGAAGATTCCAGATAGGGGATCGTGCTTACCAAAAGACCGAGTGAGGAGAGCTTAGTGAGGTAAGATTGCAGTAAGGAGGACTTACTGTTGCAGAGGTGTGAGGAGCTCATGGAAAGAGAGGAGTAGGAAATGACTACAGATAGTCATAACGGAAGTTCACAAAGAAGCCACAGCAGAAGGGAAGATGCCAAGGCAAAAGGCATGAGGATGAGTCAAGAAGAATTTGGCCAAGAGAAAGCTGAGATAGATTTCCAGATTGGAATATTGATGAAGATGCTGCAGAGAAATATTAAAGACCAGAAGAATGGTTGGACCATGAGGAGAAGAGTAAAATGGAAAAGGCTACGAGAAAGGAGAAATCAGCAAGTGAAGTCAGAGATAGTAGAAGAATTGAGAAAGATTGAGCAGATATTGAGTGCTCAAGAGGAATCAGAGAAACTCAGAGAAGCAGAGGTAGAATTGGAAGTTTCCATTTGCAGACCAGAATAAGGTGAAATGTTGGGGGAAAAGGATAATGAAAGGTCAGCTGAAGATCTCATGGACTATTGGCAGAGGTCAAAACAATTCGAAGATATGTTGACAAAGGAAGCAGATGAGGCAATGAAGCCTTATGATTTTGATTCTTATAGTTTGTGTATGTTTGCAGGATATGCAAAGGATGATGGATAGTCTGATGAAATTGTCACAACCAGGAATGAAGCTCTTGAGGTAAAGTATGATGGTGAATCCCTTTTAGAGGAAGAAGGCGTTGATCTATTGAAAGAGAAGGAGTTCCTAGATGAAATCATGTTTGGTGTGAAACAGTCAGATGAGGTTTATATAGGCCAAAAGTTTAATGATAATTCCATGGTGGGACTACAAGAAGGTAAACCAATGAATTTGTTTAATGGAATTGATGAAATATGCTTGCAATATGATAATGTGGAAAAAAGGTCAACTCAGGAGGATTGCCAAGAAAAGAATGAAGCTGAGAATGAAAATTGTGATGATATGCTAGAGAGATTTCACAAGGAGATAGAATTCTTTGAAATATTACTAGAGGAACCCAAAGGAGAAACAAAGCTTACAGAGCCTGATGGAGGAAAAGGTGTGGAAGACAACATTAATAAATATGATGCTGAAATTAGAGAAATTGAGTAGTGATTATTTGAAGGTGAGATGAAAGATCAGGAGCAACAAGGGAGTTATGTCCTCAAAGGCATGAAGGAGACAGAAATATTAACTTAGAAAGATGGAAGTAATCAGAAATTTGGAAGGAATGATCAGCTACATGAGAGTGAATTTGAGGAAGGTATCAAATTGCAGAAGTATAGAAGCTGGCAGCAGAATGAAGAACCGGAAATTGGTCTAGATGTACAAAGAAAGATAAGTGAAGACCGAAGATACAGATGGAGACTGAAGAAAAGGGTGAAGTGGAAGCTATTGCAACAGAGGTTGAATGGCAAACTGATGAACGAATTCATGAAACTTGAACAAATTCATATTGATTTGAAGTCACTACAAGAAGGATCCGCTGAAATCCAAAGGATCAGTGATGGAGGATTGATGCTTGAAGCATCAAAATAAAATGGAAGGTATTGTATTTTGAAAATTGAAGGTTGTTTTGTGTTTTCACGACATATCGACTTGAGGAAAGACAAACAGTTATTGAAGGCTGTTGTATTAACAGATGAAGAGATGACTACTCATAGTCATATGCTGAGTAAAGAAGGATTAAAGACAGAAATTGTGGACAATGCAGTTAGTAAAGATTGTGCAGAACTTTTGAAAGAATTTCCAGATGAAATGGAAGAATTGTGGCATAAATTGAATCTTTTGATGAGGAAACCAGGTAAAGCATTTGTGTCTATTGAGTTGATTAATTTTGATGAAGATTTACATGCAGGAAAAGGGCAATGTGAAGTCAATCTGAACCAAGAAGAACAGATCGGATGAATGGAAGGTATGCTGGAATTTGAAGCAAGGAATGAAGTCATAAATGAGAAACCAAAAGAAAAACCTGGGGAAAAGCATTTGTACATTTCAGAAATGTATATGGAAGGTTATTAGCACAAAGATTATGATGTTCTAAATCAAGAACACAATCAGTTGCAAAAGAATAGTATTCATCACATGAGAAGTGAAATGGACAAAGAATTGAATGAGTTGTGGAAACTCATACTACAACATTCCAGTAAAACAAACACAGGATAAAAGAAGAAGGGAAGATTGGCTGGAAGAAATGGTACAAGTGAAGGAAATGGAAAACTGCAAGTTAGAAGGAGCAGAACAGAAGCAAAATATGTGAAGAGGACAACAGAAAATAATGAGGCATTACAACATAAAGGATGGAGACTTGAGGGACAAACAACAACATCAGTAACCAAGGACAGACTATCAAACCAAGTATGGGATCCAGGAGGACACAAGCATGAAGTGCATGATCAGGAGATCATGGTTAATTTAAACTTTGGGAGTCTGATGCAGGAGCATCTAGACCCAACCAGCAATGTGATGGAATGGTCACATGTTGTGGCGAAATTCATTGACTGTTTGGATGAATTCGATTTTATTGAGGATAAACTTCTCAAATAGTTTATTATTGTAATAAATGAGAATTGTCTTATTTTAGATTAGTGATAAGATTGTTTGTATAGGTGTGTTGAGAAGCGAGGAAATAGCATATTTCTGTTACTATTCCTAGAAATAGAAGATTGTGTTGATGGAAGAATGAGTTAACAATAAAGATGTTGATAAGAGAAAGAGAGGTGTGTGAGGTTTTTGGGTAGAATGAGTAGAGATTAGGATAGTTTTGGTGTGGAGCGAAAGCTCATATTAGAGGAGGACTGTATAGGTTAAAAAGGAACAGAGTTATTCTATGTATGACAAGCAAAGAAGAAACTATGTTTGTTACTCTGATATGAATAAAATTAGTCTTTGTATATATGATGAATTTGTGAGGATTGGAGTATTTTACCTTTCTGTGTGTGTAAATTGTTGAATCGATTTAAAACTGTGTTTTATTGTGAAATTCGTAACAATTATGTGGTTGTTAGAATCCGATGTAATCGAATTTGTGAATTATAAACTCCGTAACACAAAGGAACAGTCTGAAAGACTTCGTGGTTTCTGGAGTAGAGTTGAATTGATATACATATCAATTGTGAAATTCGTTGGCCCACAGGACTTATTGCATCGAAACGGAAGCAAAGAAGTTATAATTCAGTTTTGAATTGAATCAGGTTTGGAATTGCATCGAATCAGAGTTGTTCAATACAATAATGAACAGGATGTGGAATGTTATAAATCAATTCTGAAATTGAATCAGGTCCGGTACAGATATCGGTTCGGAATTTTTTGAGAAGTCCAAAGGTGGAGGCACGCATTGAAATGGGCGATTTCTGAATTCTGATCAAATCGGATCGAGTTTGTGGAGCAATCTACAGGTTTGGTTTTGAATCTTTGGGATCTTCGACTGTCGATTGAGTCAGATCAGAGCGGTTGTTAATCATAGCTTGTATGATCACCTATTGAAATTGTTTTGAATCATAACGTATCGGATTTAATTACATTGTCGACAGTTGGTGGCATGTTTGAATGGTGGCTTGCGAATAGATGCGTGCTGTAAGTTGATTGAGATCGGTTGTTGGTGCAATATATACATATGTATGAAACTGCTGTGAAACGCGTTTAACGTTGTTTTAAATGAAAAAGAATAATTTGTAAAGGTGCATCCTGAAGGTGGTGAAATTTTGTTCGACCATTATTTAGCAGAGTTAAAATCGATGTAGAAGGCACAGATGGGAAGTGGAGTGCATTGAGATTGCTGGGTATAAGCGTTGTAAAAAGGACTGCTTATTTGACGCAATTCATATAGTTGTCCAAATCTGAATGTCGATTTATAATCTGAAGGTTGAGAAAGATTAGTTTCAAAGGTCGATTTGTGAATTCCTAGAGGTGCGTAAAGAACTGAAGCAGAAGCCTTCGATAGAAATCAAAGTGTAATTAGAACACAATTGAATGAAATTCGATTGAACAGGAGGCAAGCTGTAGATCAAAGAGTGATTAAAAATGTTGAAGATGTAGCTCACGAGCACATCATAATGCAGAGCAAGATTTGTTAAGTACGAGTAAGCAACGCAAAGCAAGTGAATCAATACAAACGTTGAAGTATGAAGAACTGAGGGTGCAGAGTTGTTTTAAGCTATGTCTATTTTAAACAGTAAACAGATTGATGAAGAAGGTGAATTAAGGCATGACAAATTGTCGACATGAGTAGTGTTAATCCAACTTGGTATGCAGAAAGGGAAAAGGCGCATAAACAGATTTGGTACCTTGGTTTGATTGAAATGAAGAATCAAAGACATGTAATTGAGTGTGTTGGGTTGTGTTATATTCTTTCCACGACTAACCTACGTAGTAAACCAGGGGGTTAGAGGGGGGGCGGAGCCCCCCCTTCGCCGCGCCGATTGCGCAATGGGTGGGTCACAGGGGGGGCGGCAGCCCCCCCTGTCCGAGGGGTTTGAGGGGGGTGGGTAGCCCCCCTCTACGGGATTTGGGGCAGCGCCCCGAGAAATTTTTTTTTTGGACCCTATATTAGGTTGGGCGAACCTACCTATGGTTTTCGGTCCATGGTTTTGGACACGATGGTTTTCGGTCTATGGTATTGGATGCTTCGGCATGTATAAATATGTATTGTAACATTGAAAGGAATATAATGAAAAATCAAGCTG